>JABXWE010005173.1:0-25148 GCA_014611495.1 Limonius californicus
AGAAACTTATGAAAATGTAAGGCAGGAATTTCATAACCGACTTTTTATGTGCCAAGAAGTGAATGGTGAACATTTTGAACACTTAAGTTAATTTCTTTTTGCTGTAATTCTTAGTTTTTTTAAATAGAGTTCTTTATCTTCAAACATTTGTAATTTTGTGCTGGCTGAATATTTTTCTTTGAAACTCTAGGATCAGACGCAGAATTAAAAGACCTTTCAAATGAGGTGTCACTCGACCCCCCTTTCTATTTAAAATAAAAATTCAAAATGGCGCCCAGCCGCCATTTTAAACGATAGAAAATTTAATCATGGGCTAAAAAATAATATTTAATTTCCCATTAAAGCACACCAAATATTGTGGTAAAATATCAAGTCGTTCAAAAATTAGTTGGGGGGGGGGGTTACTTTATAGACACAGTGTATATATTTCCGCTTTTACCAAAATGTGGTCGGACCCACATGTTATTCCCCTTCTTACACAAACATCAATTGGTTTCAGACGCGAGTTCTGTTTAACTATGACGTAATCAATAATGGACCTCAACTTTGTTGTAGGTTGGTACCATGTGTATTTGTGTATGGTTTTATGCTCAAAAAAGCCATTTGTAATTTTCACCTGTCATTACTATTTCTTTCCGGTTACTTACTTCATTTAATACCGACGTTATATTTTCTGTAAACTCATCTTTTAATTGAACCTTCGCATCATCTGTGGGCGCATATGCTCGCTTCAAATCTTATCACTGCATTTTCCGTGTTTTCTTTATCAGGAAACCTACCCCAAATATCCTTTCTGCGCTTTCACTACGGCGAAGTATATATTGGTCCAAGTTTCGGACTGAATTCTCTTTTTGCTTGGTTTCTTGCAGTGCCACAACGTCCAGTGCATATCTTCTCACTTCCTAAGTGAGTGTTTTGAATGCTCCTTCACTGTAAGTGCCCAATACATTCCACGTTGCTATTTTAATTACGTTTATACTTCTTTTCTTATCTTCTGGATTTTCTTGCTCCTTTGTGAAGCTTCCCTTGATCGTACTCTCTTCCTCCTTTTGCACGGCCATTTTCGTTGCAAAGTTTGTCATCGTAGATCCATCCTCATCTTGCTCTTCTAGTTGTTTGGCTGGCATATAGCTATTCCTTATTTGCTGTGGTTCCAACCATATCTTGCACCGTCAATGGACATCTCTTGGTACTCCATTTTTACATTCCCTCCTTTTTCTTTTTCCTCCTTCGTGATTTTCCGTAATTCTGCTTGGATTTTCCTTTCGCCTACAATTAGATTGTAACGAAGTTCCCTGCCAGAACCCGTTTTAAAATTTATTTAGAAACATTCCGCGTTATTGTTTCCCCGGAAAGGCGCTGGTGGCGCTGGTAGTAGCGATCCCACTCCGTACCCGGCCCGACACGACGCTAAAACGAGTGAAATCAGCCGGACCAGGGATATAAAAATGAATTTTTGAGCTAAATTTGTTAACTTTTGAGTCGAGAGCGAGAGGAAGAAGTCCAGCCTAGAAACCAGACCTGAAACCAGCTTCGAAACCAGCCCAGAAACCAGTCCTAGAACCAGAGCTTCTACATCGAAATCCGGAGAAAATTACAGCTCCGAGACCAGTATAAAGTCCAGTTCCGAGACCAGTATAAAGCCAGTCCAGTAATTTGAACTTATAAACCGAATCCTGTAATTAAACCCAGTTCACCGTTCAATTTTCAAAATAATTAAATTAGAAAAGCACCATTTTTGAGAAAAATATCCCGTATGCAAGCAGAATCAAAATAATTCCTAAATTCAAAAAGAGCCGTTGCAAAAAATGAAAGCGAAGTAATAAACAATATTTCTGTTTTATTATTACATGCAAATTACATTTTCTGCTTAAAACTATACACATATTCAAACGACCTCACTCACAGAACTGCGCTTCTGTGACTTTCACTTCCACTGATTCCTTATATCATTATATTTATCTGAATAAAATACAATTTCTACTTGTTCTTTATGTTTATACAATTCTCTCACAGAGATGGAAAGATGTTAAAGTTTTGTTACACTGCTTTCCTATAAATCTTAATGGTCTCGAATAGGTATCACTTATTCTAAAATGCTCCTTCACATATGTACTCCACGATTCATTGAAATCGGATGTATGTTTCTTGATAAGAAATTCAAGAAAGAACCGGTTTAGATATTATCCAAATCTTGCACTCCAGTAGAACACATTTCTTTTTTGATTGTTTATTGTATTACCGAGTTCAACAAGATGATTAAAAATATTTTCAAAACTGATTGTCACAGTATCACTAACTTTCCATCAGATATTAAGGCTTTCAGATAATTATCACTCATGTTTAAATTATTTCTCTTTGGATAGATTTACTTTTGGGTAACTCAAAGATCTTTTTCTTTTGAACCGTCATAATTTTCTTAAAATTATTATAAACATTATGATATTTTTTTAATTGGTTGCGAATATTTGCAATGCAACGCTGTTCCCTCGTAAACATGATGACACTACTAAACAATGCCTTCGTTTACTTTATCACTAAAACACATGTTATAGTTCCTACATTCGGATATCTATATCTAATGAGCGAGCAAACTCTCTTCAATGTCTTCAATAATAGATATAGCGTTTATTCTTTTAATCGTTACCACTCTAGGATGTATAATAGTCATCCACGTAAACGACTTGTGAGCTATCGTAACAATTTTCGCCAATCTCTAAAAATATTTTATTTAATAAATAACTGAAAACAGAATTGAAATGCGACAAAGAATATTTAATACTATCGATATATTTCCAAAAGATATCGACAAAAAGAAAAAATCAGAGTTATAAGAATTTGCAAGAAAATATAAAGACAAGGGTCTACGAAGAGGTACTTAGCCTACCACATAAAAAGCCACAATATTTCAAAACAAAATTTTATTTATTCAACATAATCTCCTTTAAGACTTATACATTTAGCAGAACGTTCATAAAGTAATTCTAAGCCATTAAAAAAATCTTTGTCAACGGCACATATTGCTTCGTCACTTGTCGAAAATCTTTTACCTTTCAAACGTTTTTTTGAGTTTTGGGAACAAATAATACTCTGACGGTGCTAAATCCGGAGAATAGGGCGGGTGGTCAACCAATTCAAAACCAATTTCATCAATTTTTTGCAGTATCAACGACTTGTGAGCAGGAGCGTTGTCTTGCAAAGAGAGCACACCTCTGGCAAGTTCTCCGCAGCGTTTTTCCACAATTTTCTTACGTAATTTAATTAGCAACTCAGTGTAATAGGCTCCCGTGATAGTTCTACCCCGTTCCAAATAATCTATCAAAATTATCCCACTTCTTTGTGCCAGAAAACGGAAGCAAGAATCTTGTCAACCGATTTTTGAACATGGAATTTTTTGGGTCGTGGAGAACCAACATGCTTCCACTATTTGGATTTCCTCTTTAGTCTCTGGGTCGTATTGATGGATCCACGTTTCGCCTATAGTAACAAGCCGATCCAAAAAGTTTGAGGAATTTCTGCAAAACGGCGGCAGGTTTCCTTTGGCGTTGTCACTCGAACGCGCTTCTGTCAACGTTCAAGCATCTTGGAATCCATTTAGCCGAAAGCTTTCTCATACGCAAGTCGTGATGAATGATGTGACACACACGTTCAAGGGAAATGTGCAATACTTCTGCAATATTCTTAATCCCAATACGTCGTTTTTCTAAAATTATATCATGGACAGAATCAATGTTTTCCGGAGTGATCACAGAAATTGGTCGTCCAGGACGGTGCTCATCTTTCACATCTGATCTTCCTCTTTTATATTCCGCAACCCAGTTTTTAATAGTGGCATATGAAGGACACTGATCACCTAAGGTGTCTATCGTATCAGCAAAAATTTGTTTGCCCGATAACCGTTTCAAAAATAAATACTTAACAACTGACCGAAGCTCGATTTTTTCAAATTCTATCTTTTTCTCAGACATGCTGTTTTCAAAAATTCACAGTTTGATCATCGTTCAACTTATGGATCTCAAACTTTGATAACTTATTTTCAAATCTTCATAGTTGTAACCGTAGCAACCATATTCACTTTTCCTTACTAGAAGCTTTCCAGGCAAACTAGATATCAATACCCCCTCGTATCTAGAATAAGGAAGCAATAGCTCAAGCAGTTTCTGTATAATCAGATTAATGAGTGAAAGGAATATTTTAACAGGGAAATTGAAAATTCTTCTCACCCCTTTCAAAGTGTTTTGACAAAAAATTATTCGTAAAAAATCCTCCTTTATATGAAATTATACAAACAGTCAAACATCTCATCCACGAGGACGTTTTTTAATTGGGACGGAATGCGTTTTAGAATAAATCTTATTAATGTTAATCCAAGATTGATTTATATTCGGCCGTAGACGATATGATTAATAGTCAAACAAAAATTTAACTTTAAGAACGGGGATAGAATAAAAATGGTGTTCAGCATACCAAGGGGACAAGGAAGCTCAAAAATACTTAATTTATCCGAAGATAAACACACTAAAAGATCTATAATTCAAATTGAATATAACGATAATTTATATAGTCCTAGAGCTGTCATTGTTACACTCACTTATGAAACTACTACAATCATGGCTAGGAACTTATCACCAATGGAAATTTATAAAATACGAGAATGAAATAAAAATATAAATTACAAGAAGAATTAGCTAAAGAATTGTGTAATAGAATGGAAAACTACAACAAAGAAGGATTTACATTAGATGATTTTAAGAATGTTGAAGAATTATTAAATATTCAAATTAAAACAGTTTGTTACGAAAATTTGGGGTAATGTGGAAAACGTAAGGGTTGCAGTAAGGTATTAGTAAGTAAGAAGTAAAACACATTATTGTGGGTGTCCTTTTTGTCGTAATTGTGATATGTTCTATGAGGGTAACCACGAATGTCACATGCAAAATCAGGAGCAAAGGGGAGGAAGATACAATATAATTTATGAATGCCCTGGTATCTGTCCTGGTAATAAAATCAAAAGAATATCTGTCGATTTAGCGTGGTGTAAAAAATGTTAACGTGAGGCAATACCTAGAGATATTGTGTGTGTTTTACAACACCCAATTACCACTAACATTTAATAATCTGTATAAAATATTAACAGGAAATAATACTATAACAATCGAGACACTAACAGGTTCACCCTTAATTGAAAAAATGAAGCAATGTGAGATATTCCTTGGGGAAGTTAAAATGACAAAAATGATTGAGGCTCGAAATAACTGTACCTAAGCACATAGAAAAATAATTATTTTTCGATTATGAAGCAAATCAGGAATCCGGAAAACATTGCTAATCTTATAAAAGTTCCAGACTTTATTGGCTGTGGAGGTAAGGGGACATCCTTAAGCCGTTCTTTGTAAACTTCGACGCGAACTGCTGCTTTTAGGAATACCTTCTTCCCGTTATTAATTAGTTTATTCTCCAAAGGAAACTCGCCTGCAACTGTTTCGATCGCTCTATTCATTGCATGACACAAACAGGTCACTTGAATTATATTAGGAAAAAAAGGTTAGGTTTTGGCCAGCTTTCACCATGTATGCTGCACCATCAGTTACCATGTATAAAATTCTTTCTAATGGTATTTGATTTGGCAAATATGATAATGAAAGGGTTTCATTGACGAAATGTGAAATTGTTAAATGGTTGGTTTTTTCGAGTTGTTTAACAGCAACTAAAAAACTGGAAGAAAGATTTCCATTCAAGACACCAACAATAAAATTCGCAATATATCTTTCTTTGGCATCGGTGATTTCGTTAACACTAAACCAAATATATTATTCGAAATAGCGTTCCTAATTGTTTGAAGATTTTCTTCGTATAATTTTGGAATTTGTGTTCTGGAAGCTGTTCTCCGGGAAACGACTTTTTCTTTTGTATATTTTTCCAAAAATTGTTTAAATTCTGGAACGTGCAGATTATTTAATGAAATGTTGCACGAAATCGTCATTTACACAAATCGTCATTAAATTTGCTAAAATTTTCGGTTTGGTCACAACAATTCAGCAATAATCGTTATTGGGCTCGTTTGCATTATTTTTTCTTTTTCGATGTGGACCAGTAGCTACGTGCTGATCAAGTTGAAATTTTTTATACACGTTGATCTGTAAAAACAATAACTGTGTACAATAATTTACTAGAGCGTAGAGGATATGGCAATTAATTGCGGTGAGCTTTGCCGATTTCTTTGCAATATTACATTAATTAAATCTCTAATTTAATTCTTAAATCCCATGACTGATGAAAATAGTACATAACAAATTGGAATTTAACCTTGTAATTTGATATTAAAGGATGTTATGGGTTGCCAATGTTTAAATAGAGGGAATATTTTATTAAATTAAAATAACGGGATACATACCTTTTTTGTGCAAACGGTACAAAACACAACACTTCCATCATATTTAAAGCATACGTGCGGCTACAACCACTTCTTAATTAAATCGGTTTTACTACCAACTTTAGGCATTTTCAGAAATCACTTGCAGCTCTGTCAAGAAATGAATGACGCAATAAAGAAATTGAAAACTTACCAAGCCCTTTGGTAAGCACTAAATACACAATAATGATATCTTCTAAGAATCAGCAAAATTCCCAAATACGTACTATTTTCCAAGAAATGTCCACTGAATACTTAAGTACCTACCCAACTATTACCGTCTTTGTCCTATACGCTAAATCTGCATTTACTTGAACTTTCTGTTGTCGCGATGCAATCACCCTGCCGACTATAAGGGCTGCACAGTATATCAAGACTTATTTAACGCAAGAAACAGAACTGGTAGGACTTGTTACGGTCGCAAAAAAAATCACGTTGCGGCGCCAAATTGTTACGGGCCAATCGAGCTTTTTCGACGATTCGTAACTAACTTGATGGAAAAGGGCCTACAGCTTAGCTCAGAGGAGTAGGGGGAGTTCATGAAAATCGCTTATGGGAGAAAATCTTTAGTTGTATACAGGGCGAGTCAAAATAAGTGGGCGCCACCTTCCAAATCCAACTGGTCGTAGGTCCTCGTGGAAGGCCGAGAAGCCAACAGCTTACGGGAACGGAACTTACCGTGATTGTACCTCCTCCTATATATTTAAAACTTGCAAAATTCTTACACCAGCAATACAAAAGACACAATAAGAGACAGTAAGCTTTAAAACACATATATTAAAATAGTTAAGAGTGTGGCAATACAATAAAAATGACACGAGTTTTAACGCCAAAATTTGAATTACAATTACAATTAAAATCCTTGAACGTTCAGGAAACGCCGCCGTTCACACACACAATATTTATACTATGATCAATATGTGTGGTCAATGGCGTAGTTTATAGGAAAACTTACTATATTAATATCTTTTACAAACAATAAATGAATAGCGATTGAAGATCGCGTAAAATACTATATTAATATCTTTTAAAAACAATAAATAAATAGCGATTGAAGATCGCTTTTAGGTTGCCAAAAAAAAAAGGTTCAATATCGCGAAATTCTGCAAGTTGACGCGAGCAAAAAAACTTGTTTGTCACAACACATAACTGAAAGTTTTTACCTTGAATTCCGGTGGATGGCTTAAAACGAGGCCGACACAATAAGGCGGCGATTTCCAAAAGGCTGCTAACGATGAACGCAAGCGAAGACAGGACCCTTCGATGGTATGAAGAAATAGCTGCAGAACCACCGGAGTTGGGCTTCGAAGTTGATCCGCCGAAAGGCGATTGATCAATTCACCAAAGAATTGCCTTTTACTGGGGTTGAATCAAGTTATTCCTATTTAATCCGGCAGTAGCCGACGGCCTGTTAAATACCCCTTGGTACAACAGCGGAACGGAACACATATAACAGATACCCTTTACAAAAAAACACAAGAGCCGCCCCTGCAGCACTTAACGTAATTACGGCCCCCGTACGGGCGACCGGAGCCCCCAAAGATCGAAAATGGACTCACTCAAAAAGGCAACGGGACCTCACTTCTCCCAAACGATATTGCACCACATTACAAAATCATATGGAATGTTCTAGAAAGATTTTGTTTTTAACGCGCGAGTTCCAGGAAGCGTTCGAAGACGAGCGCGGAAGAAAACCAAGAGTCTGCAATTTCAACACAAAGAAACTATTAACATATCTCGAGCTTCGAAAGACAAAACAAAATAGTGAAACGGTAACCCAAAATAAGACTTCAATTAAAATAACGTTATTAATTCTAACGAAGCTGCAAACAAATTAAGAAATTAATTCAAGTGTAGCGGCAAATTTGAAAATCACATAACAGACTGCTAAACTCGAAATACAATACAGACACCAATTAATTTTCCCACCTCAACAAATTTACCAATGCAGAATAATGTGTCTTCACAAAACTATCAACCAACATACTCTCAAACAATGAGAGATGCCACAAATAATCCTAATGAACCACAAATGAACCTGGGACAGCAGTTAACTGTCTTCCTAAATGAGTTTAAAAACATGTTTGCTCAGTTAATGAACCAAAATTACATATTACTTAATTTGCTGTCAACTGTAATCACGAAACTTACTCCATAATGGTTAAAATATTACGTATTACAATTTTGAATGCAGACGGGTTATCTATCCATAAACAAGAACTAATAACGTTTTTAAATTTAAATACAATAGATATACTTTTAGTGTCCGAAACCCATTTTACTGATCGAACCATGTTTCGTTTACCTAATTATACTACCTATAGTTCAAACCACCCCGATGGCACAGCACATGCACGAACTGCAGTAATCATCAAAAACGCCATCTCACACCACGAATTACTTAAATACCAAACTGAACAAATACAAGGCACAAATGTTTAAGTAAATGCATTTCCCTGGTAGTTTGTAGGTTCAGCTATCTATTGCCCACCAAGGCATACAATTTCTACTGACCAATGTAGGACATTATTCCAAACCTTAGGAAACAATCATTACTGGAAGCGATTGGAATGCTAAACATACTCAATGGGGTTCTCGGCTCATAACAATAAAAGGCAGAAACCTATTAAATATTGTCATGGACAAAAACTACAAACATCACTCTACGGGTGAACCTACTCACTGGCCATCTGATCCAAACAAGTTACCCGACAAATTCCAACAGCATCTAGAGGAGAAAATCGACCTAACATTGAGAATAAAAGTACCTGAAGAGCTTGACATGGCAACTCACCATTTATCCACTCATATACAAGATGCAGCATGGGAATCTACACCAAGCCAAACTCATCGAATACACTATACTGAGACTATACCTCTTTATATAAAGGAATTGATCGCTGAAAAGCGACGTGCTAAGGGAAAATGGCAACGAACCCGCTCTGTTACTAATAAACTGAATTATAACAGATTAACGAGAAAACTCCACACACTTTTGCAGGAATGTAAAAATCCTAAGTTTAACAAGTATGTCACAAATTTAAAGCAAGATGACCATACAATCTGGAAAGCGGCTAGGAAATTCAATAGACCTCAAATTTCGACACCGCCAATAAGGAAACCAAAAAAAACTGGGCAAGATCTAGCAGGGAAAAAGCCGACACCTTTGCAGACTACTTATCTGATATTTTAAAGCCCTTTGAAGCCGTGCCAGCCTTTGATAATAATGAAATAGAAGAATTTTTAAATGTACCGTGCCCAATGTCCTTACCTATAAAGCCTTTTTCTCCAGCGGAGTTGCAGCACTATTTGCTCAACTTAAATCAACATAAAGTTTTCGAGTATGACCTGATATCAGGCCAAATTCTAAGAATGCTACCGAAACAAGCAATCGTATTGTTCACAACAACTTTTAAGCGCATATTAAGCCTTTCATACTAACCCATAATATGGAAATATGCACACATAATATAATGGTTCCTAAGCCTGAAAAACCACCAGAGGAGGTTACGTCGTATAGACCTATTAGCCTTCTGCCATTGACAAGCAAAGTGTTTCAAAGGCCAATCCTCAAAAGGCTTCGCGAAAAGGTGGATATACTAGCACAGCTGTCCAACTACCAATTCGGATTTCGCGAATATTCGACAACTCAACAGACGCACAGGATAGTAAACTAAATATCAAGGACCCTTGACGATAAAGAGTTCTGCACTGCCGTATTCCTGGATGTTTCCCAGGCATTCGACAGAGTGTGGCACTCTGGGTTGCTCTACAAACTTAAACAACTACTTCCAAGCTACTACTATTTACTCCTCAAATCCTACCTAACAGACCGCTATTTCTCAGTCAAGCTCAACAAGTTATCCTTATACTACCGTATTTAATCCGGTGTAATCCGACAACATAATTATCTCCACTTTTGTTGACGAAACAGCCATCGTATCCATTCCGAAAATCTCCAACATCATCTAAATCGGATCTCTGAATGGCTCGGTAAATGGCGTATTCAAATGAACAAATCTAAATCGGCCCAAGCAACATTTACCATGCCATTTAGTGTCTGTCCGCCGGTCAGTATTAACAACGCACCTACACCCATGAAGACGGAAACCAAATACTTGGAACTACACCTGGATCAACGGCTCACATGGCAGAAACATAAATACACGCAGATCTCGGTATTCCATTCGTAGTGTACGAAATCCAGAGATTTGCAGAGAAGTACGTACCATCGGAACCTCCAGGCACACAGCAACGAACTAGTCCAGCAATTATCCAAAGACCACTTACCTGTAAGACGCTTAAATAGAAGATGGCTTCGTGATCTGCTAACAGCACCCTAACTGGAAGGAGGACTACAGGAGTACCATCGATGGATGGATTCTCCTATCAAGCCTGTTAAACATAATCTCATTTACTTAATACTCCATGTAGTTGCTAGTAGGTATATGCATTTCCGTGCCCTTAAATGAGAAAATATGCACGAACATATGCCACATACCGTAAAGTTGTAACGTATGCAAAATATGCAGAAACAGCATTTACTTTTTATTACATTACATTACATTAAAAAACGTGTATACACGAAAAATTAACAAGTTATGCTCAATAGGAAAAGATATGCAAATATGCATATGCCCAACTCTCTATATAACAAAGTAAACTCTGTCTGAATGTCTGTGATAGCTGACGTTCACATCAGAAACGCAACCTTGATGGTATTCTTAAACCAAATAAATTAGCTCAGGCTCCCATGAAGGTATTTTTATGTCTTTTTAGATTTTTATAACTATTTATACCTTTTTAGGAGTTTCTTAGATTTTTATATCTTGGGCCATTTATCAATTTTTTGCGGTATTTTTAGATTTTTATAGATTTTTATGTCTTTTTTAGGTGTTTTTGGGGTGTGTTTTGAAATGAACAAAATACCTATACATAATAACATATTCATTAATTAAAATAATAAACAAACATATACATGCAATACTATGTAGATTTTTGTAACTACAATTCATTCTTCACTATAGGTTTATCGGAATATAAACCAAGTTCTCTTAGGAATTTAGCACGTTCTGAATAGAGGCCTGCGGCGATTTCTAGTTCATCCCCATTTTTAATAGAGTAGTATTCCAAGTTATCGCTATGGATGGGCTCCCATTTTGTAGGAATTATTGAACTAGTCTCTGGCGTTGGATTACTAAAACCACAGACATCAAGCAGGTTTAGATTTAACAAGTACTTTAACGCTGTATTTATGTTACCCTGTAGTGGCGAAGTTTGTCCATAACGTGACCAGCACTTCACTTATCTTTTTGTCTGCTTCTGTTGGTTTAAAATCAGGAAACTCTGTCCCAAGAATAAACATGTGTAACAGTTCATCGGCATGACATACACCTAAAACAATAATTCGTGAAGTTCTGTTCACCCTGCTTGTACGGCATATAAAACAAAAATAAAATTTAAATATATAAATGCAAATACATTACACTTTTACACAAGCTATTTGCAAGAACAACATCGTATCTAAACATTTATTATAATGCAAAATACTACTATAAGACCTTTCAAGAACTAAGTAAAGTATTAAGTATTAGGTATTAAGTTTTGATGTTAGGTATTAGGTATTAGGTATTATGTGTTAGGCATTAGGTATTAGGTATAGTTATAAGATGTGATATATTATGCATTGGATTTTAGGTATTAGATCTTAGATATTAGATATTAGATTGCTATCAGTTTGTTTCTGATTTCATCGAAAATCGCAGGCGGTTTTGATTGTTAAATAAGTTGTAACGAACATTCAAAAGAATGGATTTAAGGCAAAGCAGAAGTCAAAATTAGAAATTAAATGTTACACTTATAAGCTTTTAAGTGCGGTGGTAGCGCAGTTGGTAGAGCAAAACGTCGATTCTGGGTTGGGTTCGAAACCTAAGTATGTAGCACTATGCAGATTTATAAAAAATCTTGTCTGCAACCCACCACACACAACAAAAAGGCTGTCAATGAATGCCAATGAATAAGCTTTTATAATTCTCTATTAAAAAGCCTTCTTTATTGAAATGAAAGACAGAAGAACAATGACATCTGATCAAACTAGTTGTAGTATATAGAAAACAAATTATACAACATACTACAAATCGTACAACTTATATAACATTGAAATAAATGCAAAAAAAAATAACTAATTAAAATAACTCCAAAATGAGTTGTTCAAAATGCTAACCCTTTTTTACTGGCTCAAGCAAGCCCGTTACATTGCATTCTTGCCAACACGGTACAGTAAACACAACTTTTGGTAATTTTTTTAATGTCTTCTACATTCCAGAGTGAACTTCATTTGCCACATTTATGTACAAAAAAATATAAGAAAAGTCGGGAGACTGAGCAAACCGTAGAAGATATTTCCTACGTATTAATTTGGCAACCGAAAATGTATTTCCTCGTAGTTAAGTGGAGGTGCGCCATCATGCTGGAATAACACTTCCTCGTACAATTAATTTTGAACATATTATGGGCAGGTTCCAAATATCTCTGAACAATTAGACCATTTTATCAAAAAAATGACATATTTACACGTTCAAAATAGCACATAAGGATTTTGATATATTCTTAATGTTTTTACGCCGACCAAATACACTTTATTAGGAGAAATTTGCTTCGCGATTCTATCAAGTAAGTTTAATACCACTGAGACTATGAGCCGCAATCATCCACCGTCTACAAAAATGTCGTCGTTAATAAGGTTTAATTAAATAGAGACACAGAACGCTTCATAAATAACTGCTTCATTTTAAGGATGATAGAGAGTGAAATGCGGCACACTACCGGCTATACAACTGTCTGACGCCAAGCCAAGGTAAAAATGGTGTCCCTTGCCACTGATTGAGTTTATAAATATTTTCACTTATTATGAGTTTATTTTTATAATTGTGTGGAAAACCTCTGTGGAACTAAGATGGTGAAGTGTGTGGCATACGGATGCTACAATTCTGAAAGAAGAAATTGATGGGCATTATTTTCGGTACATTTTGTTCCAGTTCTTTAGGTTGCCGCTTTAAGAATTAATATACAGAAAGCATAGGAGTCAAAAAGGTAAACAGTCTAGCAATTACAAATGATGCAGGAGAAATATTGACCAAAGAAGCAGAAATAATGGAACGCTGGAAACAGTATTTCCAAAGGTTACTTAACGAGGAATCGATAACAGAACCGCAAATAAATGTAGAGCAAGAATTACAACAAGGAGAGCAAATCGAAATAAATGAAGGCCAAGAAATATCAAAAGAAGAGCTAATAGATCCTATAAACAACTCAAGATAGGTGAAGCACCAGGAAGAGACAAAATTACAACAGAAATGGTCAAAAACATGGGAGAAGAAGGAACAGTATTACTCCTGAAGATCTGCAATAATGTATGGAAAGAGGAACAAGTGCCAAAAGTTTGGGAAATAGGATTAATAATACCATTACACAAAAAAGATGACAACAAATATTGTAATAATAACAGAGGTATAACCCTATTAAATACAGCAGTACAGCTCTTCGAAAAAATTATTGAAAAAAGATTAAGAAAACAAATGGAACCATCGCTATCAGACACCCAAAGTGGATTTCGAAAAAATAAATGCACTCAAGATCACGTATTCGCAATAAAAGAAATCATCAACAGAACCCTGGCAAGAAATAGAACAGCATATATAGCATTCTTAGATATGGAGAAGGCTTTTAACAATGTGCCAAGAGCGAAAATATGGGAAATCCTAAATAAAACGGTGGACCCAAAGCTAATTAGAGTAACCAAATGTTTGTGCAAAACAACGAGAAATTGTGTAATAAGTAAAAATATGATATCCGAAGAATTTGTGACCAAAGAAGGGGTAAGACAATAGGGGAGTTCAAGCCCACTGTTATATATAACTTTTATGGACGAACTGATCTAACACACCCAAGAATTAGTAAAACCAATGTTTCTAGGTCATAGAAATTTGGAAACAATTAGCGTCTCCGAATACGCCTTCGCGGACGATATTGCAATTGTAGCAAGAAGTAAAAAAGACCTAGAAGAAAACATCAATATTTGGAATAAAGTATATATTAACTGAAAATGGGATAAGACTAAATAAAAATAAGAGTAAAGCTATGGCTATAACTAAAGAAAGAAAGGAAATACAAATAAGAGTAGAGAGGGAACTATTAGAACAAGTTGGCAGTTTCCAGTACTTAGGGATTACTTTGGACCAACAATTAAGACAAGATACAGAATTAAATAATAGAATAAAAAAGGCAAACAGAGCATATTACGCGATGAATAAGGGTTTCATAAACAAGAAAGAAGTGTCATCCCAGCCAAAAATGAAAGTTTACAAATCGATATACCTACATATAGACTTATCCTGACGTATGGATGCGAATCATGGGTGCTATCAACAAAAGACAAAAGTAAGATTAGAGCAACAGAAACGAAGAGCCAAGGGAGTGACAAAACTAGACAGAATGAGAAATTAACATATTAGAACAGACCTCAATATAGAACCAGCAGAATAATACATAGAACAACGGCAACTAGGTTGGTGGGGACATCTCCAAAGACTAAACAACACACCACTTCTGGAAAGAATCTGGAAATGCAAACCACCGTGGAAGAAAAAGAGAGGCAGACCAAAAGAAATTTGGGCCACACAATAGGAAAAATCCTAAAGGAGAAAGAGAAAACATGGACACAAGCAAAGAAACTCGCACAAAACAGAAAAGACTGGAAAAAGTTTATAAAAAATTAGTTTTAAGTGTGATTTGTTTTTTGAGTACGAAATGTATTTTAGTTGAAATTAGCCCTTACACCCTCCGGGTTGAAAAGGGATTTGATTATATATACATATATAATACCCGGGGCGGACCAAAACTAGCAGGTATTAGGAAGCAGCTGATACCTTACTGGATTAAGATGAGAAAGATGGACTTTGGAACAGCTTAATTCCAGATAACCATAAGCGATCCTCACATATTGATTAAACCGACTATGGCACTGCGATGAGGAAGGCAAGGGGAAACCAACTCATTAAACATCCCTAGTATAATTATCATGGCTAGTACAAGGAAAACGATGGGCCTCAGTCCCCGGCAGACCTTAGATGGTCAGAGGCTGCTAAGAATCCCCGGGTTAACCGCAAAATTAGGAACATGGAATGTGCGTACTATGTATCAAGCAGGGAAAATCCAAAATACAATACAGGAAATGAACAGGTTGAATTTTGGAATAATGGGTATAAGCGAGATGCGATGGCCAGGGTCAGGCCAAATCCATATAGAAGACCACAAGGTATACTATTCAGGTAGTAACAATAAGCATAATGAACTTGGAGTAGGAATAATCGTCACTAAAAGCATCGCCAGAAGCGTAATACATTTTATACCAGTGTCAGAAAGAATAATAGTTATTCAGATATAAAATACCCCAACAAATCTCAATATTGTACAGGTATATGCTCCTACCGCCGATAACAGTGATCAGGAAGCAGAAGAATTTTATAGTGCACTAACATCAACCATAAAACAGCTCCACAAACAGGATATAAATGTAATAATGGGCGATTTTAACGCTAAGGTAGGAGAAGGAAGAGATGGAGAATTCGTGGGTCCATATGGATTGGGAGTAAGGAATGAAAGAGGAGACCGTCTGAATAGCCTCTGCATAGAAGAACAACTTGTAATTACAAACACCTTCTTTAAACTCACAAAAAGAAGGTTATATACATGGAGATCACCTATGGACGAACCGGAGAACATAGTCAGAAATCAAATAGACTTTATATTAGTAAATAAAAGATTTAGAAACTGTTTTACTTCAGTCAAAACCTATCCGAGCGTAGATATATTGTCAGATCATAACCCAATAGTTGGCACATTTAGAATTAAGCTGAAAAAAGTAAAGAAAGCGGAAATCGCGAAACAATGGCAGATGAGAATGCTAAAGGAAGAATCAATAAAGGAACAAGTACAGAATAAACTCAGAAACAAGTTTAAAGACATAAACAAGACGGGCCAAGTAGAAACGGAATTAGAAAAGATTCAACAAATCATAGGAGAAATAAGTGACGATCATCTAAAACCGAAAAACAATAAAAATAAACCATGAATGACAAAGGAAATACTAGAATTAATGAACGAGAGAAGAATATATAAAAATAAAGATGAAACAAAATACAAGAAAATACAAAATGAAATCAAAAGGGAAATAAGGAAAGCAAGAGATGGATGGCTGAGGGAAAAATGTGAAGAAATAGAGATGTAAGAAAAGAAACATGATCACCTAAACATGCACAAGAAAGTCAAAGAGGCCGCTGGAATCTATAAAACACATACAACTGGAAGACTAGAAGACAATAACGGTAAAGTTATAATTGACAAAGAATTGAGGATGGAAACCTGGCGAAAGTACATAGCAAACCTTTCTAAAGAGGAAAGACCGCATCCCCCTAACTTACAAAGGGAAACAGGTCCTTCAATTACAGAAGGAGAAATTCAAAATGCTATTAACCGTATGAAGGACGGAAAGACCCCAGGACATGATAAGTTCCATTCAGAATTTTTGAAACTATTTGACGAGGACGGAATTAAATGGCTGTCTAAAATATTTAATAACATATATAAAACTGGAGATATACCAGCAGCATGGCTAAAATCAACCGTCATAATTATCCCTAAAAAGACTAGTGCTAAACAGTGCAGTGATTACCGGACGATCAGTTTAATGAGCCATTTGTTAAAGCTATTCCTGAAGATCATCCATCAAAGAATATACAGAAAATGTGAAGAAAAATAGGAAGAACACAGTTCGGTTTTAGAAACGCAGTATGAACAAAAGAGGCGCTACAATAAGGCATTCGACCACGTAAAACACGGAAAACTCGTAGAAATATTGCAAAACATAGGCTTAGATGATCGCGATATACAAATCATCATAAATCTTTACTGGAAACAAACCGCCAATATAAGGGTTGAAGGGCAAAACTCAGAAGAAATACATATACAACGGGGAGTAAGGCAGGGCTGCGTGCTGTCCCCTCTATTATTCAATATATATTTAGAAGAGATTTTTAAAGAAGCACTGGAAGATGTAGAAGAAGGCAAAATGATTAACGGAGAATGCCTAAATAACATAAGATATGCAGATGATGCGGTAGTGTTTGTAGATAGTTTAGATGGCTTACAACAGCTAATGTCCAAGATAGCGAAGACAAGTCAACATTACGGCCTAACGTTAAACATAAGCAAAACCAAATACATGGTTATAAGTAAAAATACAATACCACCAACGCAAATAACAATCAACAATAGACAAATAAAAAGTATAAATACATATACCTATCTTGGCGCAACAATAAACGACCAATGGGACCACTCCCTAGAAATTAAATCCAGAGTAGAAAAGGCAAGAGCGGCATTCGTGAAGATGAAAAGCCTCTTCACAAGTCATGGCCTAAACTTAAAAACAAAAATAAAACTTCTCCGAACATATGTCTTCACAGTACTGCTATACGGGGTCGAATCCTGGACCCTCACAGAAGCGACGAGTAAGAAATTGGAAGCTTTTGAGATGTGGCTATACCGACGTATATTAAAGATCCCGTGGACAGACCACATCACGAATAAAAGCGTACTAGAACGATTAAATAAGGAAACAGAAATCTTGAGAACTGTAAAGAGAAGAAAATTGGAATACTTGGGCCATATCATGAGAAATAATCAAAGATATGAATTATTACAACTGATTCTCCAGGGTAAAGTTCGTGGTAAACGAGGTCCAGGCAGACGAGGCAGAAGAAGAATATCTTGGCTTCAAAATTTGAGAAAATGGTACCGCACAACAACAACTGGCCTATTTCGCGCAGCTACACAAACTACAGATCGCCATGATGATCACCAATATTCGATAACGGATGGGCACGCGAAGAAGATACATATATATAATATACAAATCATGATCACTTAAAGGTATACAATATGTATTACCAATAAATATTATCGTTATGCTTCCCTTGTTTATAAGAGTTTTTCTTTAAAATCAACGAATTACAATAAAAACGAATTTTGATTTATAATGCTATGCATTGTATACTGATATGGCATCGGTGGAGTAACAACACTATTTTAATCTACTGTATATATCTTCGATGGTTATTTTTGTTTCCTGTTTATTTATTTGTTCGGTTGTATATGTATTTATTTATACAAAGATATTGTTTGTATTTATAAAAGGACATATTTACTAATAGTGTTAATTTATTATAGAAAATAAAAATCATGAAGATATTAAATAGGGGCTATTCGGCTATAAAGCAGTAAGTAAGTTTTATCAAACTAATTTGCTACACCTACCTCCTCTGATACTGTTAGGTTGTTTAATGAAAAGTAATTACCCAATAAAAAAGATACGAATTCCAGTGAGCTTTAATAAAACCGCGAAAATCATAATTAACGCGTATTGGCGTCCCTTAGTGGCTTCACAACAGCGTGTGCATGCCGCATCCACTCTCTATGGCATTTTTGGTGAATTCTAACCTGAAGTTTCGCTGTTAATTAGTGACAGCAGTTTGTTGTATTTTGTATGTTTTTAAATCGTTGTTGACTCTGCATTGGTAAATCATTAAAATTCAAAAATTGATGTCAGTTCCGGCTGAACCAAAAACACAAACAAATGCTGTTAGCTTTAAATACTCGGCCTCTAGTAGGCGCTCAAATTTTGTTCAGTGACTTACAGTTGTATTTTTCATAAGAATAAATACACACGCCTGATACTATTTTTTATTTGTAGCCAGCCGTATACTGCAGTTAAATGTACAATCGATGTACATCATACATAACTATGACGTTATTTCTTTAATTCTTTAATACAATTCCATAGCGGCATGAAGAATAAGGCAGAAGCACCCATTTAGCTAACAAAACGTTTCGTTTTTACATGTAACATACTAAAAGAACGTCTCAGATATTTCGTGGTAGTTACCATAATTGTAGGTTGGATCACCGAAACGTTTACTATAGCTCTCAGATCCCCGATATCCAAAAAGATAGTAATAAACAGGCGTATCACTGTTTTGGAAGTGCAATCTCGCCGTTTCGTCCGCTCCCATCAAGAAGATAACATCGGTATACATCTACAACCTTCCCCTCTTTAAAAACATCTTTAGAATAATAATTTAAAATATTCCGTACGTTAGTTAGTTCATCCTTTGTATCACTATCAATCTTCTTATCGCCAAAATAAAATGTGCGCAGCTGTTTACTAATTTTGTCTTTTCCAGTTCCATATTGTAAACTTATAGGCACTACTCTGTTAAAATCTTTATCCAAGTCCTCTATCAAAGCTGGGTTGGTGTAATAGCCTGAAATAATAACGCCAACTTATAAAACCATTAATATTATTATAGACAAAGTTATTTTACCAGCAGATTTTAAAGCTCCATCTTCTGTGGTAATACCCGTCATGAAAGGAATTTTAGCTGCTTTTCCCGACTTGATGATATCTGCCGGAAGCTCTGGCAAAAATGCTCCTTCAGTATTTGGCTCAACTACGGGCTTAAAAGGTATCAGTGGGTCAACAAACCACTCCTAAGTAACCAAAGATCAGTTTTTCATCAAATAGTTTGCGTGCAAATTAAAACTTACCAAATATTTTATTTCTTGGTTTATAATATCGGCTGCATCGGCCTTTCTCAGACAGGCAACCATTTGTGTGGTAGAACTAGTAGGGCAACCCAAAAACTCAGCTAATTTTTTAGTATTTTTAACTCCTTCACCTTCCTTTCCAACAGCCCATGATGCAACTGCGGTACCGCTTTGTGCTATAGCACCGATTAATAAATCTACGAAAAAAAAGTTGGTATTAACTTGGTTCGAGCATTAATCGATGGTTAATGATTATACATTTGTGCATTAGCTAACATAGTCGCCAAACTTAAATCATAATTAATAAAAGAAATATTATTCAGATTCATGTTTGAAATCTAGAGAAAACATTCCAGCCAAATGAAGGACAAGAGGAGACCCCAGAAATGGCGGTACCTATACAGGAAGAAGTAAAGGTCAGACTTACATCTCCTAAGTAGTAATCTCTGAGATCAATGAAAATATTAACCCGAAAAAAAGCACCAGAGCTTTGATTTGATCTAATTTCCGCAGAAGTACTAAACCAACTTCCGAGAAAAGCCAGTTAGTTAGTTAAACTGATCTACTTAATAAACGCTGCTTACAGGCTAAGGTATGTGCCTAAGTCGTAAATAGTTGCACAGGTGATAATGATCCCTAAACCCAGTAAACCACCCCATGAAGTGTCGTCATACAGACCTATTTCCCTTTTGCCGGTAGTGTAAAAAATATTTGAAAAATTATTATTACAAATATTAAGACCTGTCATTAAAGAAAAAATCTAATTCCACCACATCAGTTCGGATTCGGGGAAAAACATTCCACAATTGATCAAGTAGATAGATTAACAAATATTATAGAAAAATCATTGGAAGAAAAGAAAGTATGCTCTACAATCTTCCTGGATGTAGCTCAAGCATTCGACAATGTATGTCATGAAGGTTTGAAATACAAAATATTGCTGTTCCGGCCAAAACAACATTCTCAAATCCTAGAGTACTATATATATCCGACAGACATTTTCGAATTAAACACGAAGTATATTCAGAAATAAGAGAAATCAAGGTAGGGGTACCACAAGGTAATGTATTAGGTCCAGTCCTATACCTATTGTACACCTATGACATACCTAACTTGGAAAATGTCACCACTGCAATTTTTGCCGATGGTACTGCCATCTTAACAGTGGGGAACTACAACGAAGAGGTCACAGAGAAATTACAAAATGCTATAAATCAAATCAACAATTGGACAAAAAAATGGAAAAACAAACTGAATCTAAATCGAAACATATACCCGTCAATATAAATAACAAACAAATACCATACTCGAACGCAGCGAAGTACTTGGGTATAACGCTAGACGCAAAACTAAGCTGGAAAGTTCATGTAGAAAAGAAAAGAGACGAACTTGACATCAAATACAGAAATATGTACTGGCTGGTTGAAACTCCACCCTGTCTCTACATAATTTTCTTTCTTTCTTTCTTTCTTTATCATGATCCTCGTTCGGACCGCTTACGCAGTGTCGAGGCGTGTTGTGTGTGAATGTTTTTGTTTAGGGCTTGTTACTCCTTTAATGCGACCGTAATTCGAGGAGTGCCATTAATTTAATTCCCAATGGCAAATGGAGACGGGGACCCAGTACCGATCACCCAGGGAATTAGAAAAATGCCCTACCCTGGGGAGATTCGAACCGTGAAGCGTTTGGACTATTACATCCAAAGGCTTGACTCTCTACCACTGAGCCATCCCCGCTGCATTGTCTCTACATAACAAGCTCTTAATATATAAGCAAACACCAAGGCCTGTATGGATCTACTGTATGGAGCGACGTCGGGTTAATGCAGAGATTCCAGAACAAAACTACTGAAAAAGATTGCTGACGTTCCTTGATATATCAGAAACACCGACCTCCATCGGAACTTGGAAATGGCAACTGTGGACCAAACAATTAAGAAGTTCGCCAAGAGTCACGATGAACAACTCCACCAACATGTAAACATCGAGCCAATCCAGCTGCTTGACAACGAACGGCTCGTAAAAAGACTGAAAAGAACTAAACCATTTGAGTTGGTGCAGTGACAGAGTAAAAACAGAGACGAGTGCTAGGGTATACGTTAAAAGTAGGGTAATTAGGTTATCAAAATCTAAGTAATGCTGATGAGTATACCTTAGTTATAAGTCTCAAACTTTGGTCATTTAAGTTCGATTTAAACTACTCATTGGTCATCATGACCAGATTGTAATAGCAAATAATCAAATAAAAAATGTTTGAAAGAATTCAAAGATCCTAATCATAAAGAACAGTTGCACTTTGGACCACTACGCCCCCATAGGTTATATCAAACCTCCTCTTCACATTCATTCTTCTTTCACTCGTATGATCGTATATAAATACTTGAAGAGGATTTTCAAACCCATCTAACGGCTATAATTGTGTTAGTATAACATCCGGGACCGATTATAAACGTGCCCGCCGCCAGCACGAGGCGCCTTGCTGACACAGCCTTTAGACTCCTATCCAAGTACTGACACTCTCCTGATTGTATGTGAATGAGCATCCAAGCTGTGCAACCCAGGACTCTAGCAGCTGCCTTTTACTAACATACACAATTATAAAAACACTGAAGCTGAACGAACACAAATACAATCAATCACGAGATGGTTGATAAAAAAAGATTTCCAAGGAAGAACTTAGAACATAATACAAAATAAACACAACAAAGATATAGAAATAAATTAAATAAAATCTAAAGCAAAAACTATAAAATTGTGAGATTAAGTAAGTCAATTTAACGAAACTATACGATGTCACAAAGCGTCCCCGCATATTTTCCCTTGTTAAGTGGCGCCATGGGGAAATCACTTTAAATTCAAGAACTAGAATTCCAAGCCGAATATACCTTACAAATCAAATCAAGCAAGTTGTAGTTTGTTTTCATAGTCTAACGTAAATCACCTATAGACCTTGCTGGTATCAAACTTTGCAAAATGAAATAGGTGGTGGTAAACTACAAAATAGCAATTTTATTTAGATATAATTATTAATATTAACATATGGGCAACCAATTAAATCTCACTGTTAATCATTTATTATTTGTCGGGAAGAACGGATCAAACTCCAGGAGTGTATTGTACACGTGAAAATAATGTAAAAAAACTCAAATGTTGTCCGATTTTTATTTTTTTTAAGTTATAGCATAATTAAAAATAAACAAAATTTCATACATTAACGTTTTGGTAATCATAGCGTTCTTATAACAAATGTTCAAAAATATCGCCATTCACCTCTAAACATTTTCTGCTTCGTCTACGAAGGGCGCCTGTTGCTTTCCTGATTGAGTCATGTCTTTGATCGGCTGCAGCATTTCTAATAGGTTGAATTAGTGCATCCCGAGTGTCCACTTTTAGTTTGTACATTTCGTCTTTGAACCAGCCCCATAAACTAGAATCTGTGCTGAGGTCTGCAGGTCTTGGAGGCCAAGTAATAGGACCACCGCGACCAATCCAACGCCGTGGAAACTTTTCGTCCAAATGTTGCTTGACCTGACGAGCGAAATGCGCAGGAGCTTTATCGTTCTGGTAATACATTGCATTCTGATGTTTAAAGGAGCATCCTCTAGTAGTCCGTATTATTCATTTTGTAAAAACATTAAGTAGTTGTCTCCTGTGAGGCGATTCTCCAAACTGAAAGGGCCAATTAAATAACCATCGACCATACCACGCCACACGTTTACTGAAAACTTATGTTGAAAATTACTTTCGACTGTTGCGTGGGATTTTCGACCATACATGACAGTTATGAATATTATTAATGCCGTCACGGTAAATGTTGCTTCATCTGTAAAAAGTATGCGCGATACAACACGAGGATTATTATTTATCCACCGACAAAATTCCATACGTTTAGGATAATCTTCCGGTTGTAGGTTCTGTACTCTCTGTACATGGTATGGATGTAAACTTTGCTTGTGGAGTGTGTTTATTACTGTTGTTTGTGGAATGCCCAATACTAATGAATACTAATTCTTCGTGAGCTGGTTGTTGCATTTTCTGCTACTAAATCCAGAATATCTTCTACCTCTTCTAAATCTTGTCGAGTAGCTCGTTCAGATGTTATGTTAACACCGGGAAGCTTTTCGGTCTCGCACAGTTTGTTGAAAACTCTGATAAATACATGTTTATTAGGATGTCTCTGATGTGGAAACCGTTGACGATATTCTTCAACAGCAGCTGTAGCATTCCCATCACAAAAACCATAAACAAACACCATATTTGCATATTCTAAATTTAAATAAGTGTGTGGAATTTGTAATACTTTAATCGTACAAACTCAAAAATTAACGTTAAATCACTGTCACAATATACTGACACATTATCAGAACAACAAAGTTATCAAATGTTTTTGAGCCTCGAACATGGCATACTAGATAAACATTTTTAATTACAGGTGCCCTTCGTAGACGAAGCAGAAAATATTTAAAGGTGAATGGCGGTATTTTTGAACATTTATTATAAGAACGCTATGATTACCAAAACGTTAATGTATGAAATTTTGTTTATTTTTAATTACGCTATAACTTGAAAACAAATAAAAATCGGACAACAACATTTGAGTTTTTTACATTATTTTCACGTGTACAATACACTCTTGAGTTTGGTCCGTTCCTCACGACTCACCCTGTATATATTCCATAATACATTCAATAAACAGTTCTTATTGTACCATTATTTTATAAATTAAAAATATTAAAATTTGTATACCTTTAGTTGTATCATATTTATCATTTTTTCTAATGCCACTATAATATTTTTTCTGTATGTTACAATATTATTTTTACCTCTGCTTAGTGGAGAAACGACATGAAGATGTGCACTAGCAGCTCCAGCAGAGTGACCAACAATGGTAATTCTTTCAGG
Source organism: Limonius californicus (assembly GCA_014611495.1). Classification (NCBI taxonomy): domain Eukaryota; kingdom Metazoa; phylum Arthropoda; class Insecta; order Coleoptera; family Elateridae; genus Limonius; species Limonius californicus. Next base: position 24,979 of record JABXWE010005173.1, read on the forward strand.
ATCACCTCCGAACGCAGCTACATTTTTCTTGGCCCATTGCAAAGCTAAATTCTGATCTTTCAGCCCATTGTTTCCGGGCACGATTTCATCTCCCGTGCTGATGAATCCCAAAGCGCCTGTTGAATAATTCATTTTTTACAAAAATATTATTATCTCATTTAATCTTTTTT
>JABXWE010005174.1:0-33995 GCA_014611495.1 Limonius californicus
CGAGATAAGTCTCCTACGTCTGGCACAGTTTATTTTTGAAGGTCAAATCAATAGCTAGAATGACGTATTCTTAGGAGTACTTGGTCCGTCGCAGGCTGATTCGGTTTAAATAATAAAACGATCATTTAGTCAACGCTGCTTTTGAACAAATGCTAGCTTTTTTCTGGATCGTTATTGGCACGTGACAAATTGCAATGAAACGCGACTTCGCCAACTAAAACAAAATTACATGTTGAGTAAAATAACAACAAAACGCAAAAGAGGAACGTAAAGGCCACGTGGAAAAGTAAAAAATCTAAAAGGTCGAAGTTGACCAATAGTTGCCAATGTACTAATTTCTTAATAGTAAAAATGCCTTTTGTAAATAAATAATACTGAAAAATCGTTGCTCATTTTTCGTTGTACCTCAGCTGGCCAAATTTCATTAAAATCGGTCCAATAGTAATCAGATGTTTAGTATTGTGCGATTGAATGTGAACCGTGGTACACTATTTGAAAAATATCTTGATTGACCATAACAGTTTACAAAGAATAAATACATAAACATGACTCATTACTTCACTAAGAAATGTCATCTGCTTTGGCTTCAATTAATTGTTTTATTCGTTTTGGCATGGAATCAACTAATTTTCTCATCCCAGTTGTTGTACAGTCCTTTCTCAAAAGCTAGGCTTGCAAATAGCTCAGAACATTTCTGTTGGTTCATATCTCGTGAATTCCTACACCAATCGAGGATAGTACCTAATATTTGCATTTCCAAAATATTTCATCATATCTTTGATTTATGAATCTTGGTGGAAAAGTGCTTGCCGTTAGGTTCAACTTTTTCAATATTGTTGACTAGTTGACATTTCGGTTACCACTTGTACTTTACACTATTCCACTACAGTCCCATGTAGGTACAGCAACCTAAGAACATCTTTAGGGGATATTTGAATGTCTGGCCAATATAAGCTGCTGTAAGTTTTCGTTATTGAATTTCCTGGTGTATCCTGATCGCTGCCCTTGCAGTAAAAAGTGTGTCATCTGAGAGAAACACCATCATTCAATCATCTGCAGCCCAATTGACATATTTCTTGGCCCAAAGAAGCTTCTTTTTCATTCTGGCACCAGTTAGTAGTTTCGTTACACCTTCTACATAATGATCAATTGTGATTCCAGCATTGGTGTAAGTCAAACCTTGTTTTCCCAGGATCCGCTTTGCTGTTTCCAATTAAAAGGTTCATCTCTTGTAGTTGTCTTTCTCTTTCATCCGCATTTTCCTTTCCACTGCACTAAAACTGACCCAGTTTCTCTTTCCAGTTTCAGAAAATTGTTCATTGCTTCCCAAATTAGATCACATTCGTGTGCAATGTCGCTCTCTTGCAGAAGTATGCTCACTTAATATCAAGAGATCCAAAAAAAGCTGATCCTCAGAGGGCTGTGGAATGAAAAGGCACGTCTTTATTAGGCTAAAGGAATGTTTATGATGTCAGATAATTTAGTTATCTTTTTTTTATACGAATCTGACAGATTGTTAAAATGATTTTTAATACATTTCAAAGAGCATTCATTATTGAATCTTACTTTCGCAACGGCTTTCAAGTTGACGGAGAATGGATCTATTCGATTCCTCCTTGTTTTGTGGAATTCCGAGAGAGGTATCCCAATGAAATTATTACATACCGAAAATCTTATGCTTTGGTTAAGAATTGACGAGGCTCCAAAAACACCAATTAGACATTTATGCCAGCAAGTTGATGATTTAAGTTACGGTACATGCCACAGAATACAGAGACAAGCTTTGCATCTGCATCCTTACCGATTTATTTCCGTTCAGGAGCTGTTAGAACAGGATTATCCAAAAGAATTCAGTTTTGTCGTTGGTTTTTGGATAATCTCAATGTTGAGCAGTTAAAGTTAACCCTTTTTTACGGACGAAGCCTGGTTTTACCTTAATGGGTATGTTAATTCACAGAATATGCTGATTTGGAGTAGCGAGAATCCACACGTTACAATTAAGCTTCCCTTCATCCACAGAAAATAGGAGGCTGGGTTGGAATGAGGCTTCGTAGGTTAGTTGGGCCAATATTTTCCGAAGGCACGCTAACTGCAGCAAGGTACAGGAACGAATTATTGCAACCTTTCTTAAATGAACTTCACGATGATGAGCTACGGGATGGTTTTCTGCAACAGGATGGCGCAACAGCTCATGCACCTGCAGATACAATTAATTTTCTACGCGAATATTTTGATGACCGAATGATTAGTAGGAATACTGCAACACCCTGGCCCCCTCGCTCTTGTGATATTACTGTTTTGGACATTTTTCTACGGCCCTATGTGAAAAATACCATTCGTTACACTCCAGTTAATAATTTAAACGAACTGAAACTTAGAATTGAAGAAAACTGTCAACAAATTAACAGCTCACCTTAATTATTACAAAATGTTTTTTGAAGGTATGAGAAGACGAGCTGAGAAATGTTTGGAGGAAGAAGGCTGACATTTTCAACATTTGTTCTGAGCATTACATTAGTTCAGGTTTATTCATTTCTTTTACTGTTGCTCAATAAAAGATTTCTGCTCCTAAAAATTACGTTTCATTTTTATTTAATTCCAGCTAACACAACCTAACCTGAAATTGACATTATAAACTTTCCTTTAGTCTAGAAAAGACGTGACTTTTCATTCCACAGCCGGCTGTGGATCAGCTTTTTTTGGATCTCTTGATATAACAAACTTTTTTGTTTGGTTTGGATAAATATCGGTGATGCAAATCAATATCAACCCCGTCAACAACTACCAAAAAATTTCCTTACTTCACTTTAGTATAAGGCCTGTATGATATAATACAGAATTTTGTACAAAATTCTGTAAATTCATGTTCTAAAACCTACAGAATTTTGTTCAAATCGGCGTCGCATTGATGCGCAAACGAGCAATTTTTAGTGTTTAGCAACGATCAGAGAGAGCAGAGAAGCGTATGTTTACCACCTATTTACTCCTTCGCCCAGACACTCCACGCACTTTCTTTTATCTCGCTCGCAGTCTTAATTGCTGCAGCTTGTTTGCTTTGTCGTGCGTTCATGTAAAATAAATAAATAAAAGCGCTACGAACTTATCCATCAACCTAGTATTATGAAATATTGATTGAATTCTACTTTATTGACAGTCACATAATTGTTTTGGCAGTTTTTCCACAGATGTCAATCTAATTTGCACCTATTTGCGCATGCTCACAGCCAGAATGTTGTAGAAAATTCTGTTCCGTGTAATATGGGTTTTGCAGAATTTTGTATAAAATGTTGTGAATAATTCATGTACAAAATTCTGTGTCGTATCATAAAGGCCTAAGGAAAAAATTAATTACAACTAGGAATTCTACTTAATAAACGTGTCGACACGTGTTGTTGCTTGATGGGAGGTTATGATAAAGTAACATCATACACGCATTACGTGTGAGTACACACTATTTCCAATTACAAAAATAAAATAAATGCTACGTTCACGCTACTGTATATTCCTAGATATAGATACAACCCCTCGCAAGTTGCCGAAGAAAAACATTAAAAACGACGAAATGGTTTGAGCTAAAATGATTAAACTTGCTAGAAATCAAGAATTTATAGACCTATTGTACATATAATTTCGCTGGATATCACCACGAAAATCAGTAAAATTGGTGTAGAGTTGGTCCACTATATCACTAAATTTAATTTTTTTCTTCTAGTAAAATTAAAACAATGTTTACAACCTTTAGTAAGAATTAAAAAAAAGCAGTTTAAGCCGCATTCGTTTGTTTTTGTATGTGCAATTTTTCTAAAAAATTCAAAACTCCAGTTTTTCTAGAAAATTCAACTCCTGCAGTTTTTCTAAAAAAAATCAGAACCTGCAGTTTTTCTAAAAATTTCAATACCTGCAGTTTTTCTAAAAATTTCAATACCTGCAGTTTGTCAGCAAATCAAAACTTGCAATTTTCCTAGAAAATTGGAAATCTGTAGTATTGTGAATAGCTACTTATTAATGTATATGTTGAAAATTGGAATCAAATTGTCGTGATATGTTCTACAACTAATACAGCTTGAGGGAATTGGCTGATAAGTATTTTGATTATGGACAATGGCATAGGTAGTAATTCTTTAGCAGTGACAAGACGGTTCGCTGACAAATTTCCCGATAGTCATATACCTCATTCAAGTATTTTTGCGGCAATGGACGGTTGTTTGAGGAAGAAAGTAATTTTTTTCCACATACTAGCGAGCATAGTTGTCCATGCTTTAAGCTAACTCCGAATTTAGAAGAGGAGATAATGCATTTGTGAACAACAATCCCGAAACAATCACAAGCGCATTGCATCACAAATCCCTAAACAGATTTTTCTCGGACACTGAAGGAACCACAGTAATTACTACGAGTATTTTATGTTCAACTCAATCAACAAACTTTGCCTTCATTCAAATTCTCGATTAGGGTTCTGAATTTGATTTAAAAGTTAATATGCTCCTTACGATGTATAAAAGTGTTTGCAAAATAATAACCCTGCAAAATTTTCGGTTTTCCTAAAACAATTTTTCCAGTACTGAAAATTTGAAAAGTTGCCGAGATCCCTTGGCCTAATATCTCCCGTTTCTTTATACGAAGATCACCAAGAACGGTGGCTGAACTTAAACGAAATATACGACCTGTCATACACGTCGTATCAAGCGATGCACTTCTAGATGTAATGTAGCAAGTTATTGTACGAGCACAGAAGTGTTTCAGACGACGGGAATATGTAGGTAATAAATAAAAAATAATTTTATTATTCTTATTGACCTCGTTGAATGTATCTGTTTGAATTTGGCAAAAATATAAATAAACGCATTTTTTTGTACGAATGTTGGTTCAAGTATTGACATGGTTATTCAGCAAGAGTTATTGACGAAGAACATTACAATGTGTAGTACATATATGAATAAGGCCGGCTACAAATTATTTACATTTTAGAACTCATAGAGTTAATGATCGTCAAGATGAAGTAGCTGGGCTAACATTTTTTCTTGGGATATTCGCTTATTATAGCGCAATGGGGAAGTTTTTCGCAGGGCTGTAAAGTCTGCTAAAGACAATGCAAATTATTTCAACCATAATATACAAAGTGAAGCAACTAAATTACTTGAACTTCACATAGACGTCGAAATTAATACACTTTCTTTGGGTCGGGGTTTTAAAACATTTGCGTGTTTGCATGTAATTTGCATATTATTTATTGGATTTCATACTTGTTGACTCTTTGGATTTCCTAAAGTGCTGGATTTATGAAGCACAGAATTTACATCTCTACATAACTAATTTTCTATATTTTAAAACATTTTTAAAGACTCGCCGCTATGGCTACCAAACACACAATTCCATAATCTATAGGTTCAGATAAATGTGTCATTAAGGGAAACCATCTACAGAGCAAGATTGTAAATGATAATGTGAAATTTACCAATTAAATTTATAATTAAGTTTCCGCTAGAATGCTTACGCATACCTTTGTGACTCCAAAAACAACATCACCGTGTGAAATCAAAGAAACCCTCCATTAAAAAATCATGTGGAAACGATCATGTGCCAAAACATGGCATTTCTTGCAATGTTATTCCTTTTTTTTTCGCTTTCATAAAACAGAAACATCCAGAAATAATAAATTTCCCAATGGCAGAAGAGACTCCCTAATTCTTTGTCATCCTTATCATCCTCTCAGCTTCCTTTGTAGTCTACCAAAATTCTTAAAAGGATTATTAAAGCTGCTAAAATTCATTGAAGCACGTAATCTCCTTCCAAAATTCCTATTGGGTTTTCTTTGTCAATATTTGACCACTTACCAGCTCTTGAGACTTACTGAGACTATTACACATGGATTTGAAACGAAGCAGCACATCATAGTAGCTTTTCTCGACGGAGCACAAGCCTTCGACCTAGTTTGGATAAGCGGGCCATCCACAAAATGACCATGCTAAATATTCCAGATTATATAATTAATGTAGTACATTCATTCCTAACTTCCCGACATTCTATTATTATTATTATTATTTGTTTGGGGCTTTGGCCTTGGCATGCCTTTCATCACTGCGACCCTTAATGGTTCTATTGTAACTTACAAGCCCTTGCCTTTGTTAGAGAAGTTGAAGGCTATTGAAAAACCTGAGGATGTCTCTGAGATTTAAGTCTCTTATTTCGGTAGGTGTGCTAGTCTCTTTCCCGAGAATGTTGTGTCTGCGTCGACCGGCAGCATCGCATCTGCATAGGATGTGTTCAGCCATTTCTGCTGCCTCATTGCATAGGCGGCATATTTGGTCCTCAGCCTTACCAATCTTAAATAGATGGTATTTTAGTGGAGTGTGGCCTGTGAAAAGACCAGTGATGGTCTGCAACTCCTTCTTGCTGAGAGATAAATGGTTATAAACTGTTTCGCCTGACGTTGTCCTGGTGTGTTTTCCCAGTACGAGGGTTTCATTTGTTCCTCCCATAGGCTGACCTCGTGCTTAATGTGGCTTTTCTGTATTCCACAACAAGGTTCAGGTTCAATGTATGCCGTTGTTGCACCTCTTTTTGCGAATTCATCGGCTTTTTCATTGCCTGGTATACCCTCGTGCCCTGGAACCCACCATTGAGTTACGTGGTTTTTGCTGGCCAGTTGCTTGAGGTTGCCTAGGCATTCCCAGACAAGCTTGGATTCACAGCTATAGGCTTTCAGAGCCTTTATTGCTGCTTGGCTGTCTGTTAGAATATCGATTGTTGCATCTTTATACTCTTTCCTGAGGTTTATTCTAGTGCAGAGGTTTATGGCATAAACCTCAGCTTGGAAGATGGTAGTTCTGGTTCCAAGGGCTTCATAGATGCGGCAGCCAGGGCCGTATACGCCCGCGCCAGTGCCTCCTTCCCCCTTCTTTGACCCATCCGTCTACCATTGGAACGATCCTCTTTTAAATGGAGGCGCTCCTGTTGGCCATGTTTCTCGGTCTGGAATGTTGACTTTGAAGGGTTGATCAAAATTGTATGTTATTTGCATAACATCTGATACGGTATACGCCGTTCGCTCTAAATGGGCGAGGTTTAGAATTTCTAAGTAGCCTGTTAGGTCCCCTGAATTAAAATGGTTGATCCTTGCGAGCGTCACGCATGTAGCATCGCCTCCTTTTGCACCTGTAAGTGTAGAGGCGTTATACCTAACATGGCTTCCATTGCTGCAGTTGGGCAGGTGCTCATGGCTCCTGTGATACTCAGACAGGCGAGACGTTGTATCTTCCCGACATTCTATGTTAAAATATATTCATGTTTCTTAAAATAAAATATTCAAACTGGAGGACCACACGGTTCGGTGTCTGGCCCCATATTATTTATAATCTTTGATTGCGATGTCACTACAGCTTTAATTATGTATGCATACAACACAGCACAATAATATTAAACCTACTGCTAGATATCTGCAGCAACCTCTGAATTGTATTACGTCTTGGTGTAACAAATGGAACACTACTTTAAATTCTTCTAAATGTCAATGCTAAATGTTTACTTTAAGAAGGCGAACTAACCCGGATAACATAATAATCAACAATCATCAAGTTGAATGGAAACCAGGTAACCAGCCTGTAAAGTATTTAATTGTTCTATTAGATAAAATATTGATCTAGGGATTACATGTTAATAACAAACTAAATGTTGTTATACCCGGTTAAACTTATCATATCCCACATTCAACCAAAAATCACCACTAATGACAGACTGCGCTATGTCGAAATACTCTTGTAAAACTATTTAAGATCAGCACTATTATACGTATGTGTTGTATGGAGATGGAGCAGTAAAACCAGCGTTCACAGGTTGCAAGCCTTTTTCAGGAACACTTAGCCATTTCCACTATTGAAGAATTTATTTGCGAAACAGCTAAGCGTTTTTTTACTGCAATTTATCAAAGCCCAGACGTTGACATGCTGTTATTTTACCACCGAGTGCTTAAAGTGTTCGTAATAGAATTGTATAGACTTCTCCAACTTATATGCTATTTTTCAAACAATAAAAAGTTTTTACAGAAATGATAGGGCGAAGCCCACGATTTCATATACAGTCGATTCCGGTTCAATGGGCCACCGGCTAATCGGGACAACCGCTTATTTGAGGGAAATCTTAAAGAACAGAAACCAAATAAAGAAAATAACAGCAATTTACATCACCTATTTGGAACACCAGTCCGTTTAATCGCGACTGTAAATTTAAGATCATAATATGTAATACAATGACAAAACTTTAAAATCACAAGTAAAAGAATTGTAAACGGTTTAATATGCATTCTCTACGAAATGCAGTGGATAACAGCACTTAAAACGTGTTTTTTTTTAAATCTTGTTCAGCAGACATACATGTTTGCTGTCGGCAGGGCGCCGGGGGTTCACACTTAGACATTGTTAGGCATGGTGGAGCATGTTGGAGTTGACGTATATTCAGTAACAGCTATACCAAGCTACGCCGACGCGCTTATGGCACCTATGTTACTATGGTAGACTCGCTTTCTCACAATTTGTTTAAAAAATTTATCCCTGCCAAGATACCAAGAAATGACTCGACTCTTTTAATAAAATTGCTTTGCAGTAAAAAAATACTAAGCCAGCCATTTTATTCAAGTCATCGTCGGTTCGTTGCATATTATTTTTCTGCTCTTTATATTTTTGTTCTGGAATTTACTATAGTCTAAGAAAAACACGCACTCTTTAATTTTGTATGTAATTTCTCATCTTTGGGACAGCCTCTTAATTGGGCCAAAATGTTTATAGTCCCAATGTGTCCTGATTAAGTGGAATCGACTGTAATTTCCTTTTTTCGGTGTTTTAGTTTTAGATAACCATGTACGTACGTATTATTAATTGCATATTCGCATATTCTAAATGCGTGGCGGACAAGGGCGAGTACTGGTAAAACAATACTCAAAGTTAAGGAACGATCCGCACGATGCCTACTTGGATGAGTGACCGCAATCTTCGCTCTAACGCTGCAACCCGCGGTGCCTCAGAGAGTACCTAAATCCCTCGGTCCCCCTGGGTTAGTGTGCCACGGCACTAACTACCTCAAACAGGGTTAAAGTAGCAGCAGGCTACGGAACTGCCTTCGGGTCTCTCCGCAATCATTTTCCACACGCAATTTTAATTTTTAATGCTAAAATCCTTTTCTCGAATTTTTGTCGTTCTGATACGACGTTAAACTGTAGGTCCCCCGTGTTTCTTCCGTAGCGTTAAGGAGAAACACGTGACGGAGAAGAGGCCCATTCCCAACAGTGGAACAGAAAGGCTGTTAATAATGATAACCTAAAACTCAAAAATGAATTTTGTCAATTGTTTTATTAATCTTAGTCTTAAAAAAATGTCTTACATAGAAACAAGAAACATAGTTGAGATTAGACGGGTAAAAAATAACAACAGTAGGTATATATCGAACTTTTAAAAAGTAAATTTTAAATTATCTGTAATTGCACGATAGAATGTTATTCGATGATTCGAACAGTTATATGAGCAAGATAAAACATTTCTACTCATTCCATCCACCGTTCCAGTTTATTTCCAAAGTTCCAGAAAGAATTTCTTCGCGGCACTTAACAGTAGACGAATGTGATTAACTCAAATGGGAAAGTACATTAACAGAAAATGTTAGAATAGGCAGAAAAAGGCGATGGAATCTTATTCTACGACCCTAGCAGTTGAGGCGGCGCACAAGGAAATAATTTTTCTTACTCCTTTTCCAACTAGCCCTTCACAAAAAACCCAATTCTGCACGCCACATGAAATTAAAACTAAAGAGGAAGCTGTTTTTAGGTAAAAATATATATTACATGTAATTACTGTAAAATTCTACACATGACCTAGTTATCTCATCGCATACATAAACTCAATATGTGAACGAACACATTTTACTTTCGTATACTAAAGTATTATTTTCTGAAAAATCGAATTTATGGTTTTAACGCAAATATTCGTTTCTGGCCTCAAGAAATCCATAAAGTGATTTTTACAAAATATCTGTCCCTGAATATCGATTCTGCGGTATTTCGGTTAATGTGGCCGCAAAAGAAAATATTACACAGGTGTGATCTGATAATAGGAATGGGTAATCATCATATTGTAAACATTCCTAGAAAAAAATAGTTTTTTCTCATTAATTATTGTATATAATCATGAATTTTTAAATACCTCTTAATTCAGAATAGCCCCCAGCGTTAGGTATTAAAATAGTAGCTCAATATCCGTTTACTCAAAAATCGCAATGTAGATTTATAACAAGCTTTTGTTACATTAAAAACTAATGAAGTACAAATATTTCTGAAAATAAGATACCTAATTCTAAAAATGACATGCTTGCAAAAGTTTTCAAATTTTGTAAAGTGTTTTCCGAGAACGGCTTTAAGAAGATATATTACTTTTTCTGGTGTCTGTGTTATACCATTAGTACAGTAAACATTATGTGATTAATTTTTAATTTTAGCTTTTATCCGTTTTTAGATATCTGTTCCTGAGTATGTGTGTGACTATCCATATACCCACAACAGATTGTAGAGTAATGAATTTTCTAATATATGGGTGTATGAATAATTTATATTGGAAAAATCTACAGATGGAAGTGGAAGTTAGACTAAGACCATGGTATTATTTAATTTCAACTTGAGTGCTTGTTTACTCAGAAACCATTATTTTGATTTAATTAAACTTTAAGTTTAATAACACTTAGACATTCGAATCATGCTGTGTTTTAAAATAAAACAACCTTACCTTATCCTGCCTTCTACTAATGTTTCAAGGTTGCGAATTTGATACCCTGAAAATCCAGTTTATGTAAACTTCAAGATGTTTAACAAATAGCCCTTTTTTTCAATTACAAATATTTTTGGAAACAATTGTAAAAATATAGCACTTTTATGATTTTTAACAATTTCCATAAGATTTTGTTACGTAGATGTCCAAAATTCCCACATAATTATTTTCAATTTAGTTATCAAAATCGTCCTTAATGCATCTACGACTTTTTGTAAAAATAGATCAGGGTCTTGGCTTTTGGTGAAATACAAAGTATACAAGAGTATTAAAAATGTAGGAAATGGTAAACTCATCAAATTTGTAAACATGTTTTTCTAGATTCGTTTTCTATATACAAGATGATTATAAACATGTTCGAAAAATTTTAACCACGTGTTACTGAAATTATTCAACCAATAAATCACCTAGGAGAGGTAGGGGGTTCAAAGTTTTTTACAACAATTCACTAAATGCAAATAACTTTTTTTGTTTATTTTCCGATTTTGATAAACTTCGTTGTTTTGGAAAGCTAACAGTCCAAGGTTCCAGTCAGTACACATGAATGTGAGAGAAGTGAAAGAAATTTGACCCACAAATGAAAAAATTTAAAAAACTGTCATTTTTATTCGAAACTTCAAATATCGCTTTAAACATTAAATTAAAAAAAATAGTCAAGCCCTATTTTTTTTGGGAACATAATACTAGTTCAGAAGCTATAGAAAAAAACTTAGGTTGACAATCTCGTTTTCAATATATTCCCCGATTTGCATATTTTTTTCACCAAATTTTTCACTTTAGGTCAGATTTCATTTAGCTTTCACACACAATTGTACATTGTACTTGAAATTAAGTTTGGGCTGTTAGCTTTCCAGAACATAATAGTTTATCAAAATTGGACAATAAACAAAAAAGTTATTTACATTGCAGGGAATTGATGTCAAAAATTCCTAAATCCGTAAAACTACCGAATTAAAAAAAAATACTAAATGGTTTAGGGGTTAAATAACTACAGCTACATGTGGTTAAAGTTTGTCGCATATGTTTAGAATCACCCCTGTATAATAATTTAATATAGGTGTACAAAGTTCAGGTAAAACCAAAGTCGCTGTAGGATCCGATATTTTCCCCCACTCAAAATAATATTCCCTACAATAAACACATAATAGTTTTAGTTAACTGATAAAAAAATTTGCCTAGCCGTGTAGCTAGTCTGCTTATTTAAATCATACAAGCGGTTCCAGGTTCGAATCCTAGTTGTCGCACTTAGTCATTGCTTTAAATGCTAATTAATATGGTAATCTATGACGGGTTGCGAAAAAATATTCCTGCTAACATATATGTACAGAGTGTCCTGAAAGTAAAGGGACACAACCTAACTGCATCTTTCTGTCAAATGGGACCGATCCTACCAAACATACAAAAGTGCTTCATTATGAAGTTATGGTGCCCTAAAGAAGAAAAATATATTTTTAGCATTGGGTATATTTCAGAATACGCAGTTTGTACAAGAAGAGCAAGACGTACATAATGCATGTCCAATACGTATAGAAGTAGATCAGGTGAAAGAAGCTGTTATGCAAACAAAATTGAGGAAAGCTCCTGAACCAGGAGGTGTCTACCCAGAACTAATAAAGTACGCACCATAAAAATTAATTACCATGCTGAAAACCCTATGCCAATGATGTATTAATGGGGAGAATATCCCACAAGAATGGAAAATATCCTATATAACTCCCATATATAAGAAAGGACCTAAAGATGACCCAACAAACTATCGGGGAATAGCAGTTATAAATACCTTGGGCAGAATATATACACGAACATTAAAGAACCTAATCGAAAAAGAAATAGATCCAAAGCAACCAGAAGGACAGGTCGGCTTTCGAGCGACCCGATCCACAATAGATAACTTATTCTCGTTGAAGTTAGTACTGGGAAAAAGAGTACAAAGAAACAGAGAATCACACATAGCTCTAATAGACCTTGAAAAAGCATATGAGAGTCTACCAACATCTAGATTGTGGAGAGAGATGAAGGAACTTGATATAGAACCTACGCTTATACAAGCCACCAGGCAGCTATATGGAAATAATTTAACAAGAATAAAGAACGGGAAAGCTTTTACCGACGCTTTCAACACAACACAAGGTCATCGGCAAGTATGCTGGCTATCCCTAATACTTTTTAAAATTTATTTAGACGGAGCCCTCGTAGAGTGGACAAAAAATGCATGAATATGGGTCTACGAGTGGGAGATGACATGCTTTTCAGTTTATACTTCGCCGACGATCAAGTCGTGGTTGCAGAAGACCAGCATGACTTAAGCTATATAGTGAAGAAATTGAAGGACGAATACGACAGTGCAGGACTAACAATAAATATGAAAAAATCTGAATAACTATCGGTTGGTACCAATGTACTAAACCATTTGCCACTAGAAAACGAATATATACAAGGGGTAGCGAGATGTAAATACTTAGGAGTAATTTTTGATAAAAATGGATATATCGACAAGGAAGTTATTCAACAAATTAATAAAGGCAGGAGTGTGATATGGTCTATAAATTCGGTATGGTGGGAGAACCGTATTAGAAAAGAAACCAACAGAAGCATTGTGCCAAGCGTAACCATCTATGGCGCCGAAGTATGGGACCTGAGCAGGAAGAACAGAAGTAAATTAGTAGCTACCGAGAAGGACTGTCTAAGGAGGAGCTCAGAATATCAGAATATCACGTATTGAGCGAGTAAGAAACTAGACAGATCATCAGGAGAAACATGGGGATAGTTTGGGCATACAAAGAGGATGTACGAAAATAAGTGGCCTAGAAGGATACTGGAATGGGTTTCGGCGGAAAGGAGAAAGAGAGGGCGACCAAGAAGGAGTTAGAGAGATGATGAAGACGAAACCACGAGTAAGGGAAGCCTAGATGAAGAAAGGTGTTATGACAGAAGAAGATGGAGAGGCGCCAACAGCCGTAGAAAATCCGTTTTATATATATATATATATATATTGTGATGAATTTTGACTCGTTAGCTCGGTTAATGTCATTTTTATAAGGATATTCGTTCATTATTATGATGTCTTGGAATTCGGTTTCTTTCTGATCAGTAATAAAGGGCAGACTAAGACGCAGATAACTTCTTGCTTGGTTGGAAACACGGCCAAATTCGTATTTTGATATAAACCTACGTCAAAAACAATTATTGTTAAATATTCTTATTTAAAAGCTTATATATGTAAAGATATACATGTAGTAAGATACAATAACGTGCCTCGAGCTTAGATATAAGCTTAGCTCTGATATTTATTAAACCACGAAGGAATTTGCTGTATTATCGGAACAATTTGTGGAAATGTATTTTAGACAATCGTGAAATACAGAGTGTGTTTTAGAGGTTGATTTCAGATTTGTATTCTGTGTTTATAAAGTCAGAACTTGTATGGACAGTGACGCCGATCAATTATGAACATTTTTATATTTATTATGTATCTGTCAAAATATGAATTTCAATTTTGTAATTTGATCCAAGTATCCTTTGGTTATATTTGTGTAATTATGGTATCGTTGTTAAGAAGATTTTGCCCGTTGTTAAGAAGTTTGTTGATAAAACAATGAACATGATTTGTAATTTTGTAATTACGTGTGAGTGCACGCATTATTTTTGCTCCTGAAATTTAAAATCAATTAACTTTATTTATTACAGTGAAAATACGTTTGTTCAAGTTAAAAAACGAGTTCTTTAAAAAAATAAGTGAGCTCTAGTTTAACTTACAAAGTTAAGTTTTGAGAAAGTGAATCCTGTTCGAAATTTGAAGAATTAATAGCTGCACACCGGAGGTTGGGACGCTTCATGGAAGACTACTTGAAGGTCATCAACGATCCTTAGAAAATATTCACATTTGTATGAAGAGATTGCTCAATAGGGTAAATCAAATATTACATAAATATGCAGGAAGCACGAGGGTACCAGAGAACAGAAGAAACACCAGAGAATAATATTTAAAACCATCCGAGTTTTATTTAGAGTTTGTTTTAACAGGCATTTATAAGTTATCTTGCGCAGACCGGCTGACGTGTTGAACCAACTCGAGTTAGATGCGTATTTGGTAGTTCATTTATATGTCCATTTTCTATTAGATATCCAAAACGTCATATAGAACCGACTTCTGAGAATTGAACAATCATGCTCGAGAGCTATACCGTGGTATATTTTGTTTAACATTTGGCGACAAGTTTTAAGTTTGTCACCTGGCGCCCAATTATTCCTAATTTATAAAAGTTCTCATTCTATTTAAAGATATGATTGCAAATTGCAAGAAAATTTAATTTATCTATTTTTTTTCTTCCTCAATTAAAATTATATATAACAATATATACATATATACATATACAGGGTGAACCAAAAAAACGTACCCCTGCTTCAAGTGTGTAATCTACGGATCAATCTGAAAACACATCTACTTTAGGGGAAGCCGAACATTCTCATATAGGCATTACTGCATGTTGTAGAGGGCACTGTCGGTAGATTTTATCATACTTTTTTTTATTGATAACATGTTTGTTCTTATGGGTAAAGGTTATGACACAGAAGTAATGTTTACATAAAAAAGGTGTACTTATGTCATATGGATAAAATGTACCGTTTACAAGACACATTTTAGTGTACTCGCCTAATGCATTTAATATTTCAAGTTACTATCTGTTAGTTTGTCATTATTAAACCAGTTTATTGTTGTTTTGCCGATTTATTGTCGAATTTATTAAGCAGTTGTGTGAAGTGTTTTTAGTTTGTTCTTAAAATTCCTATTTATTACTGTTTAGGATACGAAAACAATCAGGCAACAGCGCTCTCTACAATATGTAGTAATGCTTATACGTTAAGAAAGTGCGGCTTGGTTGAAGTCTATGTGTACCAATTTCAGCTTGATCTGCCATTTTGGTTCTAAAATACACCCAAAGTAAAAAAAAGCTGTAGTTAATCCGAAGCCCCTCACTTTTGGGACACCCTGTATAACTTTTTCTGTTTTATACGTCGATTTTTTCTTAATCAAATTTTATTGGTTATATGAAAACCTCTTTATTGAAAATATCTCAAGGTTTACGCTTTATCACGAACCTTAAATAATTCATTCAAATAGTTTAACCTACATACTTTGAATATTTGATGGTTTTACTTTCAAGTCATGTACTATCCTATTCTCAAAACTTTCTTGAATTAGTGCCTTTAATACAGTATGATTATGTAATCTTGTTATTATTTATGAAGTTCGATTAGTGTAATGTAGAAATGTAGTATTATATTTCCACCGGTAAAGTTTACACGACGTGTGTAAAACTTGGTAGTATTTAGGGCGACCGGAAAAAAATAACTCTTTATCTTAATATATTTCATTTCGTGAAATGATATTTGTGGAACGAATCGCCTATAGTTATAAACCAAATTTTTCGCATGAGATTGCTGTCAGGCGAAGCTGCCCTAGTTAGTAATATGCGTAATGCCAAATAATTAAATTTTAGTTTTAAAGGTGTATTAACGCATAATTACCTTATATTTATATTGAACTCATATCTTACCTTTAGAAATAATGCTGGCATGTTTGTTTTGTAATCTGATATTATTATCTGCTTCAGTAGTAAAATAGTGTAACAATAAGGTAAATATAATTATTATGAAAACGTCAGCGTATATATAAGCGGCTTCACATTGTGGACGCACTTCACATATTTATATCTATTTACAACGTAACATCATCCGATAATACAGTTTTAAAGTACTTTTTTCTCATAAATTTTTCATTTTATCACTTTACAACAGTAACATTGGAGTAGAGTTCATGAAAAGTACAATCGCGAAGTGTTTTAATTTAGTACTCGTTCAGCAAATGAAAAATCGTTAAAGTACTCTCCGAATTGACATTAACTAAAATTGCATTTGAGCTTGAACAATGTTGGAGTCCTTGCCGATTTTCGTCAGTTGATGGCGCAAATTGCATTCTATCCGCTAAACTAGTGTAATTCAGCGGCCCGAAAAGTTTAATTACTGCAATCATTTGTAAAACGCCTTTTTAATGTGTCCCAAATTGCATATCACCCCAATTTTCAGTGCCGCGAAACTCCGCACTCCTAATGGACTATCTTCAAAATAAGAAAAGTTATTTGAAGTTTTTTCTATATAACATTACATAAAAAATGATTGATGACGGCATTCGAGGAATCTCTGCGATTTTAGGGGGTTGTTAAATGAGAAAGTTCGCGTAAAGAAGGCTTTTGTGTAGGTAGGTGTTCTCGTCTCTGTACAAATGGCGAGGTAAGGGTAGACATCAGTGGAAAGTATGGCTGAGAAAGGTGGAACGAAGCTAAGAACAACCAAATTGAACAACGTTGAATTAGAGATAGCGAACGTGATAAATGTGACAAAGGCAGAAGATAATTAGGAATTGCTGAAAGATATATTAAAGGGTTAGAAGAGTTCCCTTAAGGTCTTTTGTCAGGTTTGAAAATGTTTGCTAGTATAGAACCACGATTGTATTTGTTGGGAGTATTTCAAGGACGAGTAGAAGTCATCGTTTTCCTTATCATATTTCCTACGGAATTAAGCTAAATGTGAAATTATATTATTTTAAAGAATGTGTAGTTATTGAAGTACCTTTACAGCTTTGCATCATTTTATAGAATATTCCCATTGTTAAAGACAGCTTCCATTTGAGATCATTTTTTACTATAGGACATTATCCCCAATATCCACAATGTATTGCGACAAACTATCGAATTGTAACGTTTGGAGATTCTTTACGGTAGCTTAAGCAACGTTTCTGGTTATAATTGGGACGTTAAACTTTGATTAGATTTTAGTACCGCAAATTCCAATATCATCAAACTTGATTAACATTCGATTTAAAGCTACCCACTCTACTTTATTCACGTGTTTGCTTACATGTTACAGTAAGGTACACAACTTATGTTAATTTTTGCCGTTTTGTCAAATCATTCTGAAAGCTTTTAATCTGCAAATTCTACCCGAGAAATGTATGAAATTGTGAGATATTAATATGGACATTTAGCAACCACTCTAGATGTAGAACTACATAGTTTGTTATAGTATATAACAAATAGCCAGTCTAGTGGTGTTGTAGAACAATCAGTAATCAAGGAAAAGCTGCCTTGGCGACTACTACAACTCATATCGATTCGACAAAACGACGCCAGTTGAAATGCCAACCTCACTGTTTAATTGATCAACCGATAAAAGTGATTTGCCCGTCATCCCTGGATTATTGCCCTAGAAATAGTCGGTGGATGCGTCATCCAGGCGGATATTAGCAAGTAGAAGTAGATAGGAATTTTTAGAACTTATTCAGAGCCAGTTTGCAATAATAGCCTTTCTTTTTGTACGTAATGTGCAAGACAATAACGTCTCCAATTGTAACTTTCAATGAACCCCGAGCTTCCCGACGCGCTTTGCGGCGAAATGTTATTTCTTCCATTGTGTCGGGGAATGCGTCCTTTATTTAGAGTTGTGTCTGCGGGTGAAATTGAACGGCCCAGCTCCAGGTGCCATCGGGAAATATGAGCGAAATAAAGGCCGATCCGAGCAGCAACTCATGTTTTACTAGTGAAGTTTATCAAAGCTCCGTAGTCCGACCGGATCCCGATATCAGCGAGGGGGCGATAACGCAGAGAACTTCATTCAACTTTAAAATTTCATTTTGTATCTTGGAAGCGAAGAAATGGGAGGCTGAAATGAAACCTGCACGATTGCCGAAGAAAGCTTAGTTCTCTCTGACGATCGGCCCGGAAAATCTAGAAAACCTCGGTGCTCCCTGACCACGGTCTCTGCGATTGGGGTAGTCGGGTTCACCGATAATTCACCTCTCCCCCAAATCTCCCTAATGATGTGACACAATTATAACTGCTGCACCACCTGGAGTCGTGTGGCGTCGGTTTCTTATTTGCTTTTCCACTAAATGAGATATAAAAAGGATATGTAGGACTTATAACCATTTTATTTGATAATCGCCCTACGTTTTTGATGTGACTCCTTTCTGTGCGCTACGAGGCTGTAGGAAATCGAAAAATCAATAGTAGGCCGGGGGTGCGCGGGGGTAGACGGCGTCGAGCCGGCACCGTCAGCGTCACTTCCCGTTGCTCCTCCCGTAGGACTGGCAGGCTGACGGTTGCAAAAGCGCCGCGACGCGTGTGTGATTTCCTTTCTGGACACCTTAATCGTTCGCTTTTTTACAAGTGAGTTGGACCTTCATTTCAATTTTCGGCAACCCCCCTCGTGTACCATCTCCGAACCCCATCTTACTTAGGTATACGTTATTTGCATATATTCAGGTAAGTCCTAGAAGCATTAACCATTCACATATGGCATGATTCAATTTGCATTTCTTTTTCTTCATCGTCTTTCCATTCCGTAGACGCTGTCAATTTTTCCCTTCCACATCCAAATTACTGCCAGATCACGTAATACCGTGTCAAGTATGTTGGTATTCCTGTTATTTTGAGTTCTGGAACTTTTTGGTTCGTACATTCAAATCCTAGTACTTCTGTGGAATTGAAGTCGTAAAAGTTTATCTCGAGTTAATGTGGTTACTTAGCCATTTCCAGAACTTCTTCTGCAAGTCTACAAAAGTACAATATAGAACTAGTTGGATGCGAACGGAACGCATAGCAATAGTAATTTAGACCGTCGGCGCAAAGCAATTTCCTCCTTCCTGAATGTAAACCACTCGTCGTTGATGAACTTGTAGTCAACTCTTCAAAATGCGCCTTTTAAATGCCCCACGTCTCTAGAAGTAATTCCAGGGCTTCTTTATTCGCGTATAATTTGTATACCAGCGCGTTTACATTTTTGTTGTTAATATTCGTTGTCTGTTCCTTCCTGAGCCTTGAAATTGCTAATTAATGCGGCGTTCGGCCCAGAAGCGACCCGACCGGTGCAGCCAGAACTCCACCGACGTGGATCGCTCTAATTGAGTTTCTCACTCTTCTTGTCGTTGTTTCATATCCGCCGATGAAGAACGAAACACTTGTTCCACACAAAAGTTTGACAACTTTTCGGCCCCAAAACTTTGTCGAAAGCACATCTGGAAGACGCCGCTGCAACTGGGCACAACCACTCGCAGAGCTTAACGTGTCAGGAGGAGGAATATAAATTTTGTTTAGATATAGTTTCCTTGAAACTTTTTGCCTATGGGAGGTTGATTGAACGATTTTCAAACTGAGATCTTCGTGGAAGTGGAACTATATTCGAAACTGTGAATTTCATCAAACTAGGGTTACATTTTGAGGTGAATATATTGGTTTCTGCTCTTTGTTTAACATTTTATAGGATAAATTGGCCTAATGGCAAATATTTCCCCCTCAGTTCTTGCATATAATAGAATTTAGAAAAGGAATGGTGTTTGAGACTGGAAAAGTTTTTGTTAGCGTTGTTAAATGTTTTTTCCTAATCCGTGAAGTTCTTCATCAAACAGTTGTTTCGAAAAGCGTTCAAATTGTATATGGAAATATAATACTTTCCGAAAATGGTTCTTTAATATGATTGGTTTTCGAAAAGGAGAGATACAATGTTAAATTGTTGTTATGGTGCAGTTATTTTCATTTGATAACCAGAAAAAGCTGCATTTACAGGAAGTATATAAACTAGGCCATAGTGAGAAAATGAAGACCCTCTTATTATTACCTTGTACATTATTTTCGCTCCATTTCGCCAGCCTATTATAGAATTTGGGGATACTTAAATGGACTTCAAGTAGGAATAACTAGTGTGTACCCCCCCTCACCCCCCACCCCAAATAACAACTAGTGCCTTTAAACTCTAAATAATATTAAAATAGAACATAGGGACCGTGTAGGCATATTATTAGATATATTTAGTAATAGCTAGGAATTGATGTTTCATAATGTTACTGATTGTGCAAGCTACTACACATATAAAAAGGATGCTTACGAAAGATTTATATTTCATGTTACAAAACCATCGAACTTCAATCATTCTGACTTCTTATTGAAATCATGAGATGTTCCTAAAATTGAGTACGGTCTGATAATGCAAATAAAGTGGTTTTCGGGTAGGATTGATGAATAATAAAGTATTGTTGTTTTATATGGTGCATCTATTACATATTACAGTGGTCTGTTGATGCATAGGCAATTAATAATACATTATGATTGGTTTGTGGAGAACACCCATTCTAGGGTTTGGTTGATGTATCCCAATAGATAGTAAGTAAATGAAATGCCTCTTAAGAACATCACGTACATCATTCGACCTATGTTTAAGGGACTACTAAAATATCTCAAAATAAGCTAACATTGTCGTTTTCTATTGTCACTGTAACTACGTTAAAGGGTGACCTTTCCACTTGCATTTTTTTTTCTCTAGTAGATTATATATTAAAGATTGAAATAAGGTGTACAATTACAAAAAAATCATAAGAACTAGTAATAAAACATTGCCAAAAGTAATACAAAAATACGATAAAATCAACCAACATTTACGATGCATGTTGACTTTATTTAGTGAATTTGAAAATCTTATTACAAACTATCATCTTTTAAAAACATAATGCACACAACCCGGATGTCAGGATTTATCTGATTTTCTTAAAATCATGACAATGCCCAGACTCTAATATCAATTTATTTTGTCGAATATTGTACGTTATGTCTTTTATGTTGGCTGCAGTTTGCTTTCGGCGTTCAGGTAGAGGATTTCAAGTCCCGGGATCAACAGCGAAACCAATATAATGATTTGTGTGTGTAAAAATTACATATCATTTTTGATTGCAAAGTTGCTTTAGGATCCCCTTAACCGGCCTATTTTAGGCCCTGTCCATGATGGAGCTTGTTTTTTCGAACATGTAAATGCAATTAGATTTAACAGAGCATACCGAATCTCGAGAAACCCCTTTATCATCAAAATATATAGAAAACCCAAATACGTCTTTCAGCAACTAAGTTGCGATCTTGCGTAGGTGGAAATGATTTAAGTTAGTTTATCAGAAGTCCCTTTGGCTCTAAAGATAAGTTCTTCGACAGGTCAACAATGGAAGACCGTTATGAATTCAATGTTATATGACATTAGCCGCAATAGAACCACTAAATACGCTGCCCCTGAAAAACAACTTCTATTGAAGAGTTTTAAAAATCAGAAAAATGTAAAAAAGTATGTTTTAGATAGGATTTCTTGTTGAATATCTGTAATCAAACAAAGCTGTAGCTCATTTAAACGTATACAGGGTGTTAATGAATTGCAGGGACAGAATTCTAGGGCTTAAACGGTACATGACAGCAAACATTTTTTGTTAATAAATGTACGGTCACAAGTGTTTCCTTTCAGTGATAAAACTTCTCAAAATTCTTTAAGAAGCTCTGTCCCTGAAAGGAAACACTTTTGACCATACATTTATTAACAAAAAATGTTTGTTTTCGTGTATACTTTAAGCCCTAGAAGTTTGTCCCTGCAATCCATTAACATCCTGTATATAAATATTTCCTTAAATATGTATTAACCGTTTCATCACATACTGGATGTTCATTTTAAAAAATACGATATTATTAATAATGTAAATAGTTTTATTAGTTGGTTTTCGCCGTTAGTAGATATTTTGGAATAGAAACTCAAGACCAGAAATGATACGAACATTAATTGTTGTGCTGTGCGCAAAATTGCACATGTTTACTTATATTGTGTTTAACAGTGATTTCTTATTAAAACATCAGAGTATGTATAAAACTTGAAAACTAGTACACCGGTTGAAACTATCAATAATGTCACATTTTTTACTAACTTCTTTAAATATATTATTTGTCCTAATCAACATAGTCTGCTATGAAGAAACTATACTGTAAGATGGGTTGCATAACCGGAATCTACAATGCTATTTGAAAAATACCATAAATATAAAAAATATATAATTGTAACTTTCGTTCCACATCCCAACTTTTAATGGCAAATAAATTTTTCCTTTTTTGCAATAAGACTAGTCCGTGATCTCGGTTCCGATAGAGAGGTTCCCTTGTATAATTCTTCATTTTGATGGAGTAGCCTCTTACGTAAGATATGCGAGAAAAGACAAAGCCCCGCAGATTGCTTCATCTCGCCACATCTGCTCCGGTGATTGAAGCCCACCGCATAGTCTACCGCCCCATCAACCACGACGGTGCCCCCGTTTTGCCGCACATATTGACGCGATTTCATCTACGCATACATATTACGTCACCGATTTCGAATTTACGCAACCTTAGACTTGGTGGTTTGTTTTAAGGCATTTGGGGGACGCCGCCTCGCATCTATTTGCTTTGCTCCTCTTCTCGGTGGAACAGAGGAGGGAAGTTTGAGCATTTCCTGGTTTGTTAAGGGGCGCATTTGATGTGTTAGCGCTTTTGGATTTCTTGGTCGATTTGCTGGGCACCAATTTTATACCGAATGGTTTCAACGCTCGTCATAAGCAAAATTTTTTGTACTGTTAGCAGTTGTAGATTATATGCTTGGTTTTTTACGAAAATTGCCAGTTTTGCTCGGGTAACTCTGATTCGTTAGAAAAGATAATAAAAAGCTCCGCCATTAGTTACTTTACCGTATATCGAAAATGTATTTATTTGACGACAGGACGCGTAGAGGTTATCTCTACTTACCTAGTCTGGCTGAATTATTTACTTTTCTATTGATTTTAGCTTAACAGAACAAGCAACTCGATAATGCGAGGAAACATTTTGGAATGGTCGCTGTAGGGGAAATTAATGTACGTTGACAAATGACGGATAATTTACAAAAAATTGATTTATAATAAAGTACATACATATTTGACAGAAAACTTGTAACAGGTATAGTTCCTGTTTTTGACAATACCGATAATTGCACAATATTTTATAGAAAATATCTGTTGTTAGTGCAAACAAACCGGCCACTATTAGTAACATTGCAAACTAATAAAGTGTATCGTATTGTAAATCGTTGATCTCCACCATTATAAATATTTTCTTAGCTTTAGTTACAGATATTTTTATCTTACATTTGGTCATGAATTTTAACCTTTTACAAAATGAGTGTCATAGAGTAGAATAAAGCTGAATGTTCACAAAAAGCATTTAATTTAAGACGGTTTCAGGAAAAGAAGTCACATAAACCCAATTACAAGCACCCGGAACGTCCACATTATTTACTTCTAATGTACTTTGTGGTTTTTCCTCGGAAAACAAAATAATTAAAGTAGGTAATCAATACCGTTGGAACAATTATAATGCGCGAATTGGTGCCTGGAACTGTAAGGCTCCTTTGTAATGTGCATGCCCCGGTCGAGGGCGTAGAGTGCAATTCCTTCAAAGCATTCGCCGAATTTTCCATTTAAGTACGTTCTCGCCGCTTGTCGGTAATAAAATTAACCAATACCTACCAATGAAGCGAACACAATGGCACTTAAAAGCCTAATCACCCCCGAACCCCGATAAAACATAAAATTCACCGCCATGATTTTATAGACGCCAACGAGGGTAATTTTATCTGCAACAAGTGTAATGTCAGTGTACACATGGATTGTGGTCATTGATGTTATCTATAAACTGAAACTTTATATAAAATAAACAACAATAATAAATACAACCGCGTTTTCCATAAAATCTGGTTTCGTGAGAGGTAAAAGATCGTTTTGGATGTCTCTTCGTTCACATCACAATTTAGCTGTATGTGGGTGAAAGGATTGGATTTGCAAAAATTAGAAAGGGTTAACTTGGGTTTGAGTACAATTGGGCCGGTCTCGTTCATTAGCAAAACAAACAGAAGCAAGTAAAAGAGAAATTTTTGAACAATTACCTTTTTTAACTAAGTTTATTTAAAACGGCGATATCTGCAGCAAAGGCTTCGTGTTCACATTTCAGTTGACAATTCGGATTCCATGATATATTGAAGGCAAAATTGAATGTTCAACGAGTTGATTTCAGTTGTTAAAATCCAGGTATAAGCTTGTCTGACTGGAAATACATCAAGATGTTTTATGGATCTACTTTAGAATTCTGCATTTAATAGATGTCGAACGGAAAGGATTGAAATTTTATTTAAAGTCAAGTTTAATCCTGGTGCAGGCCGCGTTTATTGCACTATTTGTCAAGACGCCAGAGGTGCCGTAATGAGAGCACAGCCGCCTTGATGGAGATTTGTGAGCCGGCTCCGTCGTTCCCGGGAATTCCCGTTTTCCTTGTGCTTAGTGGAGGTGCCTTTGTTTGGTGTAATTTTGTCCGAAGATCGTAGGTATTGTAGAATATCTGGCCTCGTACGTGATGAGGGATGATTAGGAGCCAGGATGGAAGACCCGCAGTGCGGTTGGGTGCGTGAGAGCTCGCAAGGTCTAATTGCAATCACGGCACGCACAGCACGCATATTAAATTGAATTAAGCAGATTCATTAGCCACCAACACTGAATACAAGTACCGCTTGGGGGATAACACGATTTTTCAAATGCTCTACTTAATCAACTTAATTTTTTTTGTTACTCCCGCCGTTCTGCTTTATTTACTCGGGCCAGTAGACGAAGTGCACTCAAGTTAAGTGCTCGAGCACTACCTTTTTTTCTAAAAAATTCATAATCTGAATGAAATTCCACTTCGCAGTTAATGATGATACAACAGTAAAATAAGTAGCTGAAAGTTTAATCCTAAAAACATACGGCCTTTGCAAAGTAACAAATGAAGACAAATGGTGTAGGAGTTTATGTTTAAAATATATGGGTTGCAAAGTTGATTGATCGACCTATTAGTACGACAATATTCTGATAAGAACGCTACTCAAATTATTAATATTAGGTAAACCCGTGCGCTAACCACTACGCATTATTACATAACCTCTGTCTCGATGTAAAGTATCTAGTCAATAGCGTACTAGATGTTTAATTTAATGGTACAGGGTTTCCTAAATATACCATTCGTTAACAAGATCTTTTCGGGAGAACATCCATGCATACTCTTGGCCGTAAGATTTCTTTGGTCACTGCATATTCTGGGTACCAAATACACTCATATTCCGTCACACTATTGTCCACTTTATTTAAATAGACCTGCGACATCTTCAGTAATTTTTATATCTGTTACTTCTATCCTTCCTATGTATGATTGATATTTTAATGTTGCAACAGAAACACTGTTACCTTCATTTGAATTGCCTTATCCGAGATTGATCGTTTGGATCTTCTGCTTTAGTTTTCAGTACGTGGTAAGACGGAATACTGAGCTGGTGATTTTTTCTTCATATATTTTGGTGTGCAGATGTGCAGCCAGAACAAGGTATTAGTGCAATAATGTGTCACAATTACCAACGAAGGAATCAGAAACGGGAATATACAGTGCCTTCAAAAAAAACTGAAACCCACGTGACCACAAAATATAGCAGGGATATAGGCAACCCATCTTACACTGTTGGTAAACCTTTTATTAAAAAATCCCCAAACCGTTTGTTAACTTATCAATGCTTGCTTATTTACATACTAAACCTCACTTTGAGTGGTTCACACATGATGGATAAAATCCTCAAAAATAATACACTCCTTTGTTTGGTTTTCGTTTAAATATCGTTTATTAATATGTACTTTTTTACATACTAGGGGAACTCAACATTGCAATATAACATCTCGAATTATTTAGAAATTATATCAAACAAGATCGTTCATATCAAGATATTTGAAAATTGTTAAAACTAGGATAGCACTACCAAAACAAGTCAATAGTTAATTACAATAAATGTTGGAAATGTTAGCCACCCGCGTTCAGACGTAAATTTACTCGCTGTTTCATATTTTCAAACACACGCTGTAATTCCTCCACAGTTATGTTTCGAATGTTCATCTCAATTGCTTGTTGCATTTCTTCAATGGTATGGTATGAAGGCGATTTTTAAAGACGCTGGTTTTCAACCGTCCAAATAAATAAAAATCCGGGGGTGTAAGATCTGGACTTCGAGGTTGCCACAATCCTCGACTAATAATTCGATCATTGTAAAACTCTTGTATGTATCGTAGAAATGGTCGAGCAGTATTCGCAGTAGCTCCATCCTGTTGGAAATATCCATATTGTAATTCATCAGCATGCAGCTGCTCGAAAAATTATTGTAAAATAATGGTGCGATATCGTTCTCCGTTTATTGTTTCCTCAAAAAATATCGGCCCTATTACACGTCTCCTTGACATCGCTATCCAGATTCCAACCTTACGGGGGTGTAACTCGGTTTCCACGAATTCATGAGGTTTTTCCGTAGACCATGTGCGATAATTTTGACTACTAACATAACCTCATAAATGAAACCAGGCTTCATCGGTAAAAAGAGTTAGATCGAATACATCATTATTATTCAAGTTTTCGTTGAACCACTGACAATAACGCACTCTTTGTTGATAATCATTTGGGTATAATTTCTGAACAACCGTCACTTTATAGGAATACATATTGAGATTCTTCCGCAACGCTTTATGACATGTTCCAACACTAACTCCAGTTTGTTACGATAACTGTGCTACAGATTTCTTTGGACTCTGGTCCATCCGTTCTTGAATATCTGCCACTACATCTAGCGTTAAGACAGTTGGTCTACCAGTTGACTTTCCCTTACAAATGCAATTGTTAGTTTCAAATCGGTGAACTAACCTACACTTGTGTAGTTTAAATACGTCATAATCAATAATTACATCAGGGTACTGTTGACCAAATTGTTCGATTCAAGAATGTAGAGAGTATGACCAATTTCCATCTGGATTAAGGGTAACACTACGAAAATGAACCATTAATATAAAACTATCCTGCTCTCTTGTAAACGGTATTGCTGATTGGCAAGATAACCTAAATAATCATAAATTTAACATTACCTTTGATACATATTATAAACCCCTTACCTTTTAACACTCTTCAACAAATCTGTTTTAGTTTTGAAAAAAACTGATGTATAAAATGTAATAAAATAAGACAAAATTATTATAAACAAACAAACAACGACAACAGAAACTAACAGCAATAAAATTGACAGTAACACTTACGGGGAATTTTTAGTTACCACGAGTACCAATCCTGAACTGACTTCAACATCTAAATCTAAAACTGCCTAGGCCACTCCGAATCAAAGGTCACATGGGTATCAGTCTTTTCTGAAGGCATGGTATCGAAAAGCTATACAAAGAAGATGGACTATTCATCTGTTGAAATCAACTCAACTCCTTGTAGAATATCGGCAACACAAATACAAAAAATAATTATAAAAGAATGGCAGCAAATGTTGCAATATATGGTTCTAAAATGTGGGCGACTATTAAGCAACATCGGCAGACAATGACGCCTGTAAAAATGAACTTCTGGAGACAAAGCTTCAGGGTATGTACAATAGAACGAATACCTAACGAAGTAATCATCCCGCATGGATAAAGAACAAACGCCATACGACCAGATACGCCCAATAAGAGACACACGGTCACCAAAACGAGTGTATTAATGGAGTCTTTGGCAAAAACAGAAAAGAAGCAAACCACAGATCAGGTGGAAAAACAATATGTAGGAAATGATAGAAAAGAGCTCGAAGGCTGTAAGAGCATGGCTGGAAAAATCGCAAGCGATGGGAAAATGTAAGAAGGCGATGATTTCTTAGTTTGTTCCACAGTAGAAGAAAATCAACGATTACAGATATTTAATTGTTGTATTTTTTTAATTTATTTAACGTCCGAAGTTGTGCACGTTGCCTATAGGATTGTGTAATAGTTCTGCCAAAACTTCGTCGAAGTGAAAAATTGAAATATTTGTTTCAAAAAAGATTTGCAAAATTATTTAGTCAGAAGGTGTATAAACGCTACCTAACTTAGTTGCTGTCGGCGCTATTGTTACATTTACTAAACGTCGTAATACTTACAACAAAGAAAATTATGTGTACATTTGATTGCTCATGCATTCTAAAATACAACTGTCAGGCAATCCTCGTCACATGCGGCATTTAAACTTATCTATTTACATTATTTCACATTTCGGATGGTAAACGTTAAAAGAACGATTACGCTGACCTTATTGTCTGGTGTAGAAACCTTGCTGATTTCTTCCGCGCAATTCGGTTTTGGTGATAAACTATTTAAATGGATTGTGTTACCATAAGCCACATAATTTACTTATCCGCTTCCAAAAGTTTACTGGCCTGATACATCCCAATATAGGGTAAACGGTACAGTTATTGGCCACTTAAGAAAATTTTAAGTTTAAAAATGTGTAGTATGTTCAGTTTCTTTAACAATTTACTATATAATATAGCACTATAAAGCTTATTTTATCTTCTTTCAAGAAAAAAATGAAAACATTGCAATCTTTATAAATGAAAATATAATACGTTTGATTTAAAGCAAGTCTACGAAAATGTACAGCTAATGGCCACTTTTCACAGTAATTGGACGCAATTTTTATAGTTATTGGCCATGTAAATTGAATTGATATCAACTGGCTAGATAGTCAATAAAATGGTTCATTAGGTATTATAAACATTTATTTAATAGCTTAAAAAGAACAAAACTATAGAACTAGTAATTATGGTAGGTATTAGAACTAAAATGGCACACATTCGCATATTTAAAATTTCTTATTTGTCCATATTGTCTATGTAAAACTGATATAATGTTTCATCATCATGCTGTTGATCTTCGGGTAAAGTGTTACAATCGTTCTCTCTTTTGGCATTATTTTCGTTCATGAAGAAGCCCTTTTCTTTTTCTTCTAAGCTATCTATTTGCATGGTACAGTATTCTTCTTTGTCTTCTGAGATATATCCTTGAATGCTAAGGTCATATTCTTTGTCTTCCAAGTTAAATTCGCAAGCGCTTTCATCACTTTTGTCTTCTTTGTAGCATTTGTGGCACATAAAAGGGTCACCATCTTCCAATTCAGGAACATGTTGCTGATGTCAATTTGGGATGCACTCAGTATGATATCCTTTTTTACAGCTATCACAAGTTAGATCACTTTTTTGACGATTACAAATAAAGTACCTGGTTTGTGATTTGCTTTATTTAAATTAATATTTGCTTTCGTATTTTTTCCGCTTTGGCCTCTTGGTCGTTATTCCTTGTTTCTTTTCCGTTCCTTTTCTGCATTTGCTTTTGCTGTATTCTTTTTTTCTAATATTTCCTAATATATTCGTGAGGTTATGGCAAATGGTAATCTTTTTGTTTGGCGCTTGCCTTTTCGTTTTGGGAACTCTGGCCACATTAGGTAATTACCCATATTTAAAGTACGCTCAACTATATTTACAGATGACGTGTGTATAGGTATAAACTTGCTACACGTGGTTTCATTAAAGGCTACAGAGGGCTCTTCCAGCGTTAGCTGGTCTCCCCTTAATTTAGAATTATTTTGTATTTCTGGTTCAAGCATACCATCACTGCTTGAATGTTCTCCACTTATTGGTATTTGGTGGTTATCACTATGACTCGCAGTTATCTCATGGACCACATTTTCTTCTTCCAAATTACTTCTACACAACGCATTTACTTCGTTTGTTATGAGATTACTGTCGTTATAATACTTCCACAGTCGGTATAAGGCAAAAAAATGTTCAGCTTGGTTATCATTAATAACATTGTGCATTTCTGTAAACATTTACACCTTTTCTTTTCCAACTATTTTAAGAAAAGTTGAATAAGTCATTGCTACATTGTTTCTATCATCTATATACGTCAGTCTTTTTCGACAAACCCCCAAGGCGCTTGCTATAGTCTATAGCGTTGACGTCAAATGGGTAAAGTCTACAGGCTTTAAACCCATTTTCAAAGTTTCTGGTTTGACACTTGTAATGACTACTTGTTTTAATATTGGAGTAAAAGTGAGTTTTGATCTGGATTCACCCGGGTGATCGGCAAGCCATTGTCGTCCAACACATTTTAATGGGGCGAAACACCGCGACATCAGCAGGTTGAAGGATTCGTGTAGCGTTTGGGATAAAGTGCTATTAGTTCAATACCTATTTCACAGCACTGTACACTTAGTTGATATGTCAGATGTGATTTATGTCCATCAATGAATAGTATTACAGGTACTTTTAGTCCCTGTTCGACCAAATAAGGATGAAACGCATTACCAATATACTCACAGTGATGTTTTCTCTCGAAAATCCACGGTCAATCGTGTAAACATTTTTGAGGCTTTTGGGGCGAGCACTTTACCAGTCTGTGGACATATATTGAATCCCGTTTCATCACCATTAAAGATTCGTGATGGATCATTTATGACGTCTTCTAGTTTCTTTTCTTCAATATAATTACCTATATGTGCAAACCACTTCCTTATGTCTTCTAAAAATTGTTGAATTATGGTTTGTAAAAAGTACAGCTACAGTTATTGGCCACACATTCAATATAGCTATTGGCATATGGCCAATAACTGTCTAGAGACAAGGAAAATCAATTTTATTTAACACGTAACACCGCAGGCGTCCGTACAGCATGCATGGACCAAAAAGATTGCCTAATAAAAAAAAGGTAGAGACAGTTATTGGCCGAGGAGGCTAATAACTATTTTTTTGTTTATTTTTGAAACAGTAATTGGCCACCTGTTTAAATGCCATAAGAAATGCTTAACGGATGTAATTAATAAAAAGAAGGCACCACATGCCTTTATTTTACCTGGAAACCACAAATCACACCGATAATATCACTTATAATATTCATGCAAGCTTTAACATAATCCAATTACCTTAAGAAAATATTATTATTAATAAAGTTTCTATACGGCAAGCATGCAACTGTCAAGAAAACTAAAAATGTTTCTGTTTTAGCACCACCTACATATTAAATTAGCAACTACACTATAAATAGATATCTGTAAATACACTTTGTTGCTGAACAAATCAAGATATACTTGTGCTTAGTCTTATCTTTAGTGTTTATGTCCACACCTGTTTACCCTACTTCTTCTTCTCCATCATGCTTAAGATATGATCTGTTGCGTCACTACGATTCTTTACTCTTACCCAATCCATCTCTTTTTTGGTCCCAAAATTCTTCTTCCTTTTGCTCTATATCGATAGTAGATTTTGGGTAGTCTGTCGTTTTCCATTCGATCTAAATGTTCCTTCCACTACTGTCTGAAGTCTTTTATTTTGTCCGTTATGTTGAGTATATTCAGTTCTTCTCGTATTTCTTCATTTCTTTTCCTATCTCTGAGGCTGTATCCAGCGGTTGATCATAAAAATTTCCCATGTAGTTATTCTGCGCTCATTGTTCTTGGTAGTGGTCCAGCAATCACTACCATATGGAAGACTTGGGAATGCTACCACCTTATAAAACTTCATCATTGTTTCAGTCTGTACTTTGTTCTTAAGTTCTTTTAATTGTGCCGTTTTAATAGTTAAATCTTTCAATTTGTTGTTGTATATCGACTTCCCTCATGTAAGATATTGAACAGATTACTTAGAAATTTGAAACAGTTCTGTTCTATTACTTTGTCATTCAGGACTATTTTGGAACGGGAAGATTCATTACCGCAGAAAGCCATTACTTTTGTTTTGTTGGTGGATATTTTTAAATTGTATTTTGCCGTTACTTGTACTTTAAGAGCAGCTTTTTGTAGTGAATTCTCTAAATCTGCTACTACAAGCTGGTCGTCAGCAAATAGAAATGTCGCGACATATTTATTTCCATTTAAATTGTGTGTGTATATACCAATATACGCCGTGTGTTTGACGGACTTCTAATGGCTCAGTTTACAGTAATGAAAAAAGATGAGAAGGAAAGTTAATACGTAGCTTTAGTTTAAAAATTGTGCTATTAATTTTGTTAGATATCCACCTACCTAATGATGTGGATACTAAGATTAATGAAGCGAACATGAACGTTATATATTTACAACTTCCTACTTGTCTATTATGATCTAAAATTCTGAATTATGAGCGGTAGATATCAGTACTGCTATCGTCCATTCGAACTATCAACCAAACATTAAAATAAAAGCAAAACATTTCAGTTGAATAATATGTATCCTAGCTAAACGAAACTATTCAATACAGTTATCTTTTCACAAGTACCGTTCGTATTTTGTGAACCAGGAGATAGAACATACAAATTTGAGGTCAAACGCCTTCTTAAGATGATAGGGTTCCATTAATGGAAATACTTTGATATCATTTTCATACTAAAACAAATCTAACAAGTTCGTCACTTAAAACGCTTTCACATTAAAATTTCAGACTTACAATTATTAAGACTGAAGCAACTGTTACCAAAAAATATTTGTAGTTGTATGGGATTTTATTTATGAATTACATTTAATACTCTCATAGCAAGCCATTTATGATTTTCGAATTTAGATCGACAACTACGAGAATTACTAAAATTTATTATTATACCAGAACCTCCCAGATTTATTGTGCTGAACCTATTTTGTTGTGTGCTTGTTTTGATTGGGCGAAATCAAAGACGCGGTTTTCAAAACGTTTCTATGTGCTCCGAACCTATTACAATATTAGTCTTTGTTTCTATATTATATTAACCCTCTTTCTCTCACCCGGTTTATGACGATCTCCTTCATCTCTGCATTCTCGAGGTTGTATGTTTCTTCTGTGCATTCCTTCCTCTGGATTATCTTCCCATGTTTTTCGCGGACGTCCTGTTTTCCTGCGTTCTGTAGCATGTTTTCCATGCGTTTTACGTGTCCGTTCTACACTAGTTGTCTTCTTTCTACCTCTTCTACAATATCATTCTTTTTTCAATATATGTTTTTATTTTTCATTTCTTATCTTTTGTAAAAGTAATTTTCTGGATGAAATGTCCAAGAAATCAATTTCTAAAACTGTTAGTTGATCTCCAATGTTCAATGTGTAACTATATTTAACAAGAATTGCACCAATTTGCACACACTGCCATACCTTCAGATCCTGTAATTGTGAAACAACTAGCGTATGATGAGGGTGGAGGCATGTCTTTGTTTGCTCTTCAAGTATGCTGCTATGTCCATGCAACGGATTCTTCTTCTAGCTTATAGCCCTTGACGGGTTTTTGCTTGCTCTACTGGTTATCTCCACCTTGATCCATCTTTACTTACTTTTCCACAACCTCTAACAGCCAATATTGTTAGATCTTCCTCGCAGTCTATTTTCTACCAATCTCCACTCCCCATACGGGGCTATCCATATACAAAGCAACGTACAAGGAAATGCTAATCAAAGAAGTATCATCTCACATCTGTCAAAGAAATGTAGAAA
>JABXWE010005175.1:0-35799 GCA_014611495.1 Limonius californicus
CTTTTTTTTTTTTCTTTTCACTTCACAAAGATCCGAACTGAATTCAACAGGAGCAATTAATTTAAATTGTCCAACACCAAAGCGAACCTTCTGTTATTAGTTTTTTATCCGACTTTAAGTCGACTTGATTATGCTCTACAGCATACGGTAATACGATAAACTTAACAGAAGCGCCACAAAGGAAAAAAAACTATCTTCGAAGTTACGTCCATCTATCTTAAAGGTCTAGCTTCCACTTTCTTTACGGCCCCCGTACGGGCGACCGGAGCCATCAGAGATGTAAAATTGACTGACTTACAAATTCAACGGGAATTTGCACTCTCCCAAAAACATTGCACCACATTACAAAACCTTACGCAAAAGTTCTAGAATGAAAACGGACACGTGCAACTACCGAGATCAACACTTCCGAGAATTTGGTCGGCAGAAAATCAGCCCACAAAGAAAACGTTCAAGGGATTAACGGAACTAGCCTTTCATAACTCAATTTTCAAGACAAAACAAAACAGCGAAAATGGCAACCCAAAATAAGACTGCAGTTAAAATAACGTTACTAATTCTGACGAAGCGGCAAACAAATTAAGGAATTAATTCATATAAAGCGGCACATTCCAAAATGAACATAACAACACATAGTAAACATATTCTTTTCTGCCCTCTGTTATTGTTAATAAACACTAAAACTTTCACGTTTGCGCATCGATGCGACACCGACTTTGTACAAAATTCTGTAGGGATCAAAACGTGAATCTACAGAATTCTGTTCAAAATTCTGTGCTGTGTCATACACGCCTTAGCATTAATTCTTTACAAGTTTCTAAACGCATTAAAAGTATTCCTGTTTAGACTTCTGTTGATTTTTATTAACCTTGAAATTGCAAACTGAAAGTTGTTTTAGATATATTTATTTTACTTCCGCCTGAAGATATGTTTTTTCTTTTCTTTTATAAAGTGACATTTATTTATACACCAGATAGAAAATTTAACAAAGACAACTAAAAAATCTCGTTTATTTTGAACGCACAGAAATCGTTTTAGCTATAAAAACAACGTAGAAAAAATTAATTCACCAATGATGTACATAAATTGTTTTTCAAACACTATTTTTATTATTGTTGTTGCGGTTGCAGTAGGAACTGAAGGTATTTCAAATATTATTCTTTTATAGTGTATACACTCTTTTACCTTTCCAGTAAAAACAAAGTTTGACATGAATTACGTCTGAAAAATATGAATGTCGGTGATGCGCAAATTGGTCTCAAAATATGAGTCTGTTTCCTATAGAGGTGCACCACAGGTCCACAATTCCTCTCCAAATTTTCAAATTTGGTACTCACTCGGTTTCTACTATAAAATGTGAAGATTTCTTACACGCGTTTCCTTTATAAAATGGGCTACAGGGGTATTAAAACTTCTGCATCACACACAAGTCTATAATTGTTCTTGAACTTTAACACACACTTATCGCATAATATAGCTAATTATTTAAGTATTACTTGTAATTATTATATCACTGATATTACTGATAATTATCTTCATAATATTCTACAAAAAAGATTAAAATGCTTCTCGTTGTCATGAGATTTAATCTAATCAGAATGATCAGGTAAAGTAAGAAAAATAGAAGAAATAAGTGGTTGAAAAATTAATATATAAGAACAAGTTTCTTTTTACTCTGTATATTACTTTCGTTGAATAAATTTATGGAACAGCAAAAGTACTAAATTGGACAACGACCAATATACAACCAGAGTCAAAGACATTAACACCCGTAATCGATTTTTGTTCAGTGCGTAGAATTAGTAAGTACTTACCGTACATTTAAAACACACACATTCCTACATTCGTATATAAACCTTGCAATCACTTTAATCATCTTAATTCGCTCCTTATTTAGCGAAAATTAGCAAATTGACATTCCAGAAGAAATAAACGGGCCACAAGATGTGTGAAATTATTTTTTACTAAAAAGCAAGTGAAATCAGAGCCGTAGTAAAATGTTATTATTCAATTAGTAGCATTATTACAAATTAAGTTATACTGTCGATTTCCCTTGATCGGGACACATTGGGATTAGAACATTTTGGCCCAATTAAGCAGCTGTCCTCAATATGCGAAGTTCCACACAAAATTAAAGAATACGTGTTTTACTTAGATTTTAGTAAATTCTTGAACAAAAACATAAATAACAGAAAAATAATATACAGTCAGCCGACAACGACTCGTATTCAGTGGTTGCCTTTTGAATTTTTCCAGCAAAGCAATTTTACTTGAAAGTGTCAAGTCATTTCTAGGCATATTGGCAAGGGTTATACATTTTTAAAGAGGATTGTGAAAAAGCGAGTCTACTACAATATCATACGTCGCATACGGGCGGCAGCGTAGCGTAATGTAGCTGTTGCTGAATATACGTTAACTTCACCAAGCTCCACCACGTCTAACAATGTTTATGTTTGAATCTCTGGCAGGCAGCGTGTGATGTTTGATGTATAATATTTAAAAAATCACGATTTAAGTGCTGTCATCCGCGGCATTTCTTAAAGAATACATATTAAACTGTTTACAATTTCTTTTATAATTTTAATGTTTTTCCCATGTAATACACATTTGATCTTAAATTTACTGGCCCGCTTAAATGGACGCTGTACCAAATAAGCGGTTGTCCCGATTAACCTGTGGCCCATTTAACCAGAATCAACTGTATTTGAAAATATTGACGACAAACAGTATACTGGACGATCAAAGAAGCCTCAGTTCGAGCTGATGCTATGTTAAGGAGCCTGTCAGGTACGCTTAATTGCACTGAAACACCTAAATTATGGGCCGAAACTACTGCAGTAAGTGCTGTGAGAGAAAGTCAACTAAGCTTTGGAACTTTAACATTAATAACTATACTCGCAATACCTATATCATAAGGTTTCTCGGGGATGAAGCTAAACCGAAATGTTTACTTTAAGCAATTAAGCATCTGACCGCCGCCGTTGTGATTAGAGTTTGCATGGCTGTTCATCGAACGTTTGGTTTACTCTGGGATAGTGATATCCACAAAATACCTCGAAGTGCTGCAGGATGTTAACTAGTGAAAACAACTATTTTGGCGAATAAAAGTATGTTTTCCAGAACAATAATACCCTTTGCCGTAGTTATTACACAACTAGTAAAAGCGTGAACGACCACTAACATCAACAGTATGAACTGAACAACGCAATCCGCAGATCTGATGCTATAGAGAAGTTGGAACAGAGAATATCTAGTAGCATATCTAAAACCCGCAAAAAACCAAATTAGTCGAATCTCCGATGCACGTATAGTTTTGCTCTATGTCTGGCCAAATAAATACTAAAATTAGTTTGAATTTAAATGTTAAATCGCTGAAGATCTGTGGTTCAATTCCAATACGGTGTTTTCCCTCGCTAGGCAATGGCAAACCAACTATGTATTCTGCCTAGGAATTGTTCCCGAGTTTTTATATTTTCTATGGAGTCCACGTTAAGCTGTAGGTCCTTTATGTCTGTGGTACTTTAAAACGCGCAACACAGGCATACAAGAGGAGATCGCTAGGTCTCGTAAGATACAAAGCCCTCGAAGAAAAAGAAGATTAAAGATCTATTTGGGCTGTACCTATAATGAATGGCAGCAAAAATATATTTGATATAAATGCGCTTAAACTTTAATTTTCCTAATTTTTAAAGCGCTGGGGATTTTGTAACACCACTCTATATGTTGCAAGCATTCAAAGTTAACCGCGATGTTAACAGAAACAGTTGTTTACAAATTTGGAAGGAATTTAATTTGACTTCGAGCTTAGAGTTATCTCCTCAAGTTTTATTGTTACATCCTCATCTCGGTCCCATAATCATTTTTAAATTGGTTCCTCCTATCTCCGTCGCCAATAGCAGCAGGGTCGATCCATCGGCTCGGAAAGAAAGTTGTAAGTTCGCCTGCAATTTGGCAAAAAGCAAATTGAGCCCCGAGTTAAAGGTCGCGTTATTGAGCGTGGCCTCGCCCTCTGCATGGATACTGCGATCTCCTGGCAACCCCCGACCCTCTTCCATCCCCAGCGCAGTCTGGGGCGGCCTGTGCTCGATCCACTTTATGAGGATTCAATTGATTCAACGACTCGACGTTTACTCTTGATGTCTTGCGAAATGCTTCCATCAGAGGGATGCCTCTGAATATTAAAATCTTTTGTTCTAGTGCCGGGAATTTCGATTTCTATTCTCTTCTGTCATGCAATCAGCCCCCAAAAGTCGAAGTTACGGTTCCACATGTCGAAAATCTGTCCCGATAACCAGAGGGTTGCGGTTTTGGCACTTAAAAAAATCCCTCCGATGACTCGGTCGCCGAGGGATTGGGAATCTCGCGAGGCTTCAAACAGTGGTTATCCATCGCGCAGAGATGTATAGCTGTTAAATAATCCAACACCATTAGCCCCTCTTCTGACGGGCTGCGTCGGGACGCCACCCCTGCTGACGCCCTGTCCGCAGAGATTTACGGTTTGGCCGACGGATGGACCTCAGCTGCTATCACCAGTCGGATTTCAATCAGTTGGGACCGTTTATCAAACGAACCGAGACCAGTTTATCTGGAAATAATCTAAGAAAGGGGCTGTGTTTATGTGCTCCGTGAAAAGGTAAAAATCTAAGAGAGCATCAAATGAAATGGATACATTTTGCAAATTTCCATAAATTTTGAGTTTTTACAAGGTAATATAAATTTCTTGTTCATTTTTGTGTAGACCAACCAGATAGATTCCCTAATACCTGTTAATATGCTTTGTAGAAATGGAAAGATCTAAGCGGCAAATTAGTACTATAAAATTGGCGAATATTTAGAAAAATCTCCAATCTTTTATAAGACTTCTGAAATTTTCTACATACAAATTTGTAAGAATTGTACATGTATTTTAAGATTGTTTTAAAATGTCTAAATCTAGGATAGTTAAATACAAATAGGAAAATGTCGAAAAGTCTTCAATTTATACTAAAACTCTATAATTAATAATTAATTTAAACTCTTAAAACAAAGTGATATTCAAGTGTCTCTTGTAAAAATATGAAAATATAATTAATTGGGAAAAATAAGTTTTTCTATTGGCAAAGCGTTAAGATTTTTAGATGCGTCTTCGTGATCCCAACAAAATGAAAAATCTAATCGAAAGCTGAATAAATGAAGCTTCCGAAAAATTTGTCAACGAAAATTTTGTAATTCTTAAATTAGAAGTAGTTAATTATACTTGAGAAATTTTGAGAACGTTTCAGAATGGTTAAGAAGAATTTTGAACATTTAATTCAATTTTTACAGAAAAATAAGTCGGATTTTCATGAAGATGTATGTACATATAGTTCCAGTCTTGGTGGAATTTCATAAAGTTGCTAAACTTCTTAAATTTTCTACAAAGAAATTTGAAGGTTTAACAATTTTTTAGAAAAGCTTGTATAATTTTTAAGTGCTTGTTGATGGGCTTGCCAAAATATAACATAATTAATACAAATATCAGTGGAATACACCATCCCTAGTTAGACATTCATAAACTTTCAGAATTATAATATTTATTGCAAATTAAACTTCCAAATATGTAATTCTACATCTGTGGTTATATAAATTTAAAATTTGATAAATAACGGTTGGATTTTTTTTCTGTTATGCTATACATAATAATCCATAGCAGAATAAAAACAGAACAAAATAAGATTTGTAAGAAAAGACATACTTTGGGTGTGTGTTTCATTTTTGGCTGTGGTGTTTACCAATTAGCCAGTCAATTTTATTTATTTATAGTATAATTTAAATTAATGTGCTTAAAAATATCTTTATTAATTTATTATCACAGCGGATACCAGACAGGATAAGATATGTTCCTGCGGAAACCATCGCGGAGAATCTTACAAAACAGCGGAGGGGGTCCTTGGATTACAATAGAGATTAGAGAGAGAGATTACTTGGTTCACTGCACAATCTTCTCAGTTCTTCGTTGGTGCGCCTTCTCCATTCGTCTCCTTCCTTTACTCCTCCATAAATACTTCTTCATATTTTCCTTTCCCATGCTTCTAAAACGTTCTGATCTTCCTTTCTGAGGACCCATGTTTCGCTCCCAAACACCATCGTTGTTGTAAATGCAAAGTAATAAAATTTCTAAATCATCGAGGTTTTTCTTCATTGATAATTTTCAACTAATATTTAAAGGTTTTGGTGTTGTTTTAAGCCTTATTAATCTTCAATTTTAAGCATTTTGAAGCACTCTTGTTGGAACTTCTATCTTCAAAAATCCGTGCTCTAGTACTAAATCGTTGAACGAAAAACATCTATCTATTAAGTTCAATTTTCTGAATACTAAACCTTTTACAAATATTTTACTTATGTATGAAAAACTAAATTAAATAGTTAAGTAGGTATTCACGTTACTCGTAACATTTAAATATCCTAATAGCAACAGCGTCCGAGAATTTTGAAGGTTTTCAACTACTTAAACAAATCTAAGTTTTATCGTTCTTGCTAAAAAACACGTTTAAGAATTCCAAGTTTAGTTTATTTGTCTTCAAAGTGTAAAAATGAGAAAGTCACCTAGAGAGTTTACTAAAAATGATCACCATTATTAAATTTTGGAAATCTGTTTTATTTAGAATTTTCTCGAATCAGACAGTTATAAATTTCTTATTAAATTTTTTACAAAGAAATTGTTACAAATTAATGAGTGGTATTGCTAAATGTGTGCTTTATAAAACTGTTAATATGTAATAACGTGTCAAATTAATTCGACCATTCCTGATTGTAATTCGCAACATTTGCTACATTTTTAAAATTCTGAAATTTTTCGGAAAAATGTACGCTTTCCTTGTAAAACTGTAATCTGAAAAACAGCCGTGTCAAATAAAACAACCTTAGCTACATTTTTGATAATTAACTAAATATTAGAATCAGCTACATCTTTACAAGTCATGCTGAATTATTAGTCATTTTTTTACAAAACAATGGGCGGGTGTTTTAATGTATATTTAAGCGTTTCGAATTAACTTAATTTTGAAAATCCAGGAATATTTACAAATAATACTTTTAGTTTTGGTTTGGGCCTAAACAGAATTTCCCAACTTCATCAATAATATCAAACCTGTGCTACAAAAGGAATACAGCTCTCCAATAAAAAGTACGAATAAAGTAGTATAAAGTTTCTTATTTTGATTAAATATTCAGGAACGCTTAAACTAATACTAAAAATTTTCTGTAACGTACTGAAAATAATATAGAAATTGTTTTGGCGTAATGAATTACCTCGGAGAAAACATCTGTTGAATAAATCTAAGCCATGATAATGAAGTAAAATTCATACAATCAACCGAATCTATCACACATAAAAATAAAGCGGTATAACATTGTAACACTACCATAAACCACCTGCGTCGAGACTCCACGCGAGCATGCGCCGCGGCGCTTTTTGGTATTGAATGCTTTCTCGGTTCCGGAGCATCGACTTCGCTTAGTTCTTTCAATTTTCATGAAAGTTTTACCGAATCTATACTACAACAATGCAAAATTAATTTGAAAATCTGAACTATTATTAGAACGTGATATTCTAGCTGATATTTAGCTTTAGGATTTCGGCAGCTTTGAATACTTTCGAATGAAGCTATATTTAATAATGTACAAATTGTAAGAAGGTAGAACAAAGAAAAAGCATAGAAGCTGCAAAAACTGTAAAATCATTAACTTGAGTTATTACTCAAAAACCCCGTCATTAAATCAATGTAATAAATTCCTTCAAAATGCAGCTTACTACACAAATATAAAGACATCGCCAAAAGCTGAAACCGGGAGAAATGCGCCACTTTTCCTCATTTCACACTTAAGTTATGTTTGCCGTAAAAAGGTAAGTACATTTTAGCATAATGGGGCCAAGATGCCCGTAAACTTAAAAGTCCATATTGTTTATAAGTCATTTAGGCGATCGTTTAAATTGAACAATGGCGTTTTTATTAACAAGACCCGGTGCCGACGATATTATATATATAAATTCGCTTTTACGATCCAAAGGTAATGAAGTGAAGGCGCGATATTGCTATTCTAACAAATGGTTAATATGTTAGCGTTATTGCCTCCGTAAGCCTGTCGGGAGTTAATTTCGGTGGTGTTGGCATCATTAATCCCTAATGGGGCGCGGTTGATGTATGATCGGCGATGCTGCCACTGCTGCCCTCCCTAACTGCGAAACTTAGCCCGGAGTAGTCCGGATTCGTGACCGCACTTCCTTCAACTTAACCCCAAACTATTTCACTATTTAAAATTTCATAACGCATTTGCTATGATGAAATAATAATTGCGAGATTGTGATCAGTGTTGGGTAAGATACACTTCGCACCCACGGAGAGATATCAATACCCTTACCCTATCTGGATAGATACTGATACTCTTAAAACAGTAAATGTTCACAAAGACACGCTTAGAATGCCATATTTGGATAAAAATACAGAAAGAATTATATTGATACACAGATACCGACGCTTCTGTAATACTGTATTCAAGGACAAATATTAGATAATTTTGTACTGTAAATATAGATACCTAAATTTTAAAGGCTTTTTTGATTAGTGCTGTTTCTTAAATATATGTAGTTTGCTTACGATACATTCTTCTTCTATATAAATACACAAACTCTCGTTTCATTTAGAGAACACAGATATCTTTAGAATATTGTATCTACACATAGTTACAGATAAACGTAGACAATTACATGTAAATACAGGTAAAAACAAAATACTGTACTAAGAACAAATATTAGATATTTACTGTATGCTATATCTAGACACAGTTACCAAATTTTAGAACATTCGAGTGTCAATGTTACTATTTACTTTCGGCTTAGACCGCGTCGTCATTTGGGAACTACACCCAGCATTATCAGATAAGGACCGACCTTTGGCTTGCCTGACTGTACAAGCATTTGCTCTAGAAGTTTGAGCCATATTTGTTCGTAGGCCCTGCCTGCCTAAACAGGGCCGTGTGCTTAGATTATTCAAACCTTGGGGCGGACAAGTATTTGATCTTGATGTATTTTGTTTGCCAGGACAATAATACTTCATCGCCTTATGCCTGTTGGCTGTTTGTGAACCCATACTAAACTAACGTTTCGCAAGACATTGCAGCTTGCATCTTCAGAGTGAATAGAACACAGTGTTCTATTCACATGCAGGACCTACGAACAAATATTGCTCAAACTTCTAGCGCAAATGCTTGTAAAGGCAAACAGGCTACAGGTCGAGCCTTACCTGATAATGCTGGGTGTAGTTCCCAAATGACGACGCGGTCTAAGCCGAAAGTAAATTGTAATATTGACAGTTCGAGAATCCGCGAAAACCTCAAAGAATATAATATTCGAGTGGTTACTTTTCGATAATTTCGTGATTAATGGTGTATTTATTCCACAACGTTTTCATAGTATAATTTCAGTTTCGAGTGCTTTATATCTTAAACCCGTAGCGACCTTCACTGTCTGTAAATAATAAGCTTATCATTAATATTTTCAAAAAGTCTGTTTATGTGATTGCGAAACAATTTAGCTATTTATATTTTCATAAAACATTTGTCAGAACCTACTCTATTGTAGGTAATTAACAGGCCATTGGCCTATACACAGAAGAAGAAGAAGATATAAAATTTTTTACCGTTAAATAGTAATTGTGAGATTATGACCAATGTACATTATTTTCGAATGCTTTAGTTCTTAGAGACATGGTGATCTGCACTGTCTGTATATTTCTGTATGTAGGTACCATATTCATGGATTTTTCATTTTATTCCAGTAATCTGGATTCAGGGCTAAACTTCTTGCAGTTTAATCCTAAACTATTACATTACTTAAATTTTCAAAACAGTTTGCTGTGATAAAACAACGATTTTGAGATTGCAACCAGCGTTGCATAACGTACTTAAAGTGCGTATCCTTTTTTTCCACGCATTCATACTACCGTCCCTCCCCCCCCCGGAACCGCTTTCGCATTACTTCAGGGGGGTACGGGCGTCCCTTACATACTAAACATGCATGCAACATGCACCCTAAACTTAACTAAGTGAATGCGGTCGCCCCAGTCGGGATTCGATCACCCCAACGGAGCAACTGCATTTACCGTGACCTCGAGTGGCCAATGCGTTCTCGCACTAGACCACCAGGGCCTCTAAAGTGCGT
Organism: Limonius californicus; assembly: GCA_014611495.1. Classification (NCBI taxonomy): domain Eukaryota; kingdom Metazoa; phylum Arthropoda; class Insecta; order Coleoptera; family Elateridae; genus Limonius; species Limonius californicus. The sequence goes on from JABXWE010005175.1 coordinate 10,178, forward strand.
ATCTAAGCAGAGATGCACAAACTGTTATAAATGTCTGTAGATAAATACATAAACATATTTAGAGTGTTGTAAAGTTTCAGGCTTCCGCGGTTTGAGCCTAATGAAATCATCTCTTCGTACTTCGACTGCGCCGTCGTGGAATTGATTGACGAAAGCGTTCCGCTAACCGTTACAGGTAGTATGATCAAAGTGTAATGCTACCTGCAACGGTTAACGAAACGTCAGCATCAATCAATTCCGCGACGCCAAGGTCTAAGCCCGAAGAGATGACTTCAGATTTGTGGATACAGTTACTGTTAGAACGTTGTACCTAAACAGAGATATAGAATATTAAGTTTAAATATAGATAGAGATACGTATTTCTTGATGCTCTTTTACTTAACACTATTTATTTTTCATTCGATATTCATACTAGCCATCCGCCCTTTGCGCAAATACAAGTGGATTTAATAAACTTATACAACGTCACTTAATTTTATTGCAAATTGTATAGACTTATAGGTCTTCTGTTTATTAGTAAACGCGAGATTTTTTAATTTTTACGGAGGTTAAGGAAAGGGTTTATAAGCAAACATACATTTACATAAACATTTGTTTACTTCCACTTCTTGTTTTGACTCAACAATTCCGAAATTTCTGCGCTTATTTTTTCCTTCGTTCTCATACTTTGTGATTTGATTGAAGTTCTACTGGCGTTTCTGCCTGTATGTACTTTTTCCATTCAGTTTTTATCTGTTCTTCAGCTGTTCTGGAGCTTGCCTTAATGCCTAGTTTTATAAGTACTACAAGGACTCTGAAGATGAAAGTTGCAATGTTTTGCAAAACGTTAGTTTGTTTAGGTGCAAAAACAGTAACCAGTAATCCTGCCTTTGCTGAGTGAGCTCTCCAATCGACGACGCGGTACAAGCCGAAAATTAATCATAGTGTTGATAGTTTTATAAAGTTTTTATTCAGTTATTAACTTTAATGGTTTTCCTCACTGACTTCTTCTAATGTTTTCTTTGAGGCTTTGGCGGTTTCTCGAACTGTCAATATTACAATTTACTTTCGGTTTAGACCGCATCTTCATTTGGGAACTATCAGGTAGTAACCGACCTGTAGCTTGTCTGCATTTACATGCATTTTCTCTAGGAGTTTGAGCAATATTTGTTCGTAGACCCTGCCATGTACTTAGATTATTTCAACCTTGGGGCGGACAAGAATTTGATTTTAATGTATTTTGTTGCCAGGGCAATAATACTTAATCAGCTTATGCCTGCTAGCTGTTTGTGAACCCATACAAACTAACGTTTCGCAAGACATTGCAGCTTGCATCTTCAGAGTGAATATACCAGTGGCTAACAGGCATAAGCCGATTAAGTATTATTGTCCTGGAAAACAAAATACACTAAGATCAAATCCTTGTCCGCCCCAAGGTTTAAACAATCTAAGCACCCGGCCCTGTTTAGGCAGGCAGGGCCTACGAACAAATATTGCTCAAACTTCTAGAGCAAATGCTTGTAAAGGCAGACAAGCTACAGGTCGGTCCTTACCTGATAATGCTGGGTGTAGTTCTTGTAAGATTCTAAGGTGTCCCGTCTAGTTAAAGTACTGTAGCTTCGTAAATTACATGATATCCACTTGTAATGTGCTCTCTTTTGAAAAGTTATCTTTCCTTTTTTTCGTAACGGGCGATATTTATATTGCAACGGTTAGGATAGATTTCATCATCAATCTTCGTAGTTCTTTCTGCACATTTAATTTTAAGCAGCTTTCTACTGGAACAGTGTGATATATTTCCATTTTGAAAATGATCTCTCACTATTCCATATCGACATACATACACTTTCATCAAGATCCTTGAATGGATGTACAGTGGCTGGCAAAAAAAATCGCGTACACTTTAAAAATCAAGTATCCAAGTTTTTACCTATTTGCTGCTGTGTAAACGCTTATTCTATCAACTTTAACATTATATTGTTAAATATGTTATGAACTAACAATTAAGGTGTCACTATTTTATCTAATATAAAACAAGTTCCTTGTTGTGAACAATTTATTACTAACTATTAATTTGTTATTAACAAAAGAAAACATAGTATGCAGATTTTAATTTCTATAAAATACAATTTACACATGAAGCATAAGAGTTAATATATTGTCATTGCTCAATCAGTTTCTATAACTTGATTTAATCGTGCAGGCATAGATGAAATAATATTTCGCCAATAATTTTCATCTTGACTGAATCCTTCCCAACTGTCTTCGATAGCCGCCCATAATTAATTTTCGTTACGTCGAAAGTCGCGTTTATAAATTTTTTAGTAACAAACCCCAAATGTTCCCTATGGGGTTTAGATTGAAACTGCACGCAGTCCCAGGCAATACCTCGATGTTATTGTTCCAAAACCACTGCCTTATCGTATCGGTCGTATGAACAGGGCAGTTACCTTGTTGGAAGATAAAGCTGTTGTTTGGGTATATTTGCTATACTGAAGGAAGCACAATATTTTCCAAAATATCAAGATAAGCTTGCTCATTCAAACGACCACCATCAAGCTATACCCGAACCATGCACATATATCCATGCCCAAAACATTTATGGAAAAGTGTCCAGACTTGTTCTGATGCGACACATATCTTCCACTGTATCTTGAATTTGCTCGTCGATACACACGTATACGACCGTCATGACTAGACTGGAAGAGTTTTTCAGCAGAAAAACCTGCATTATTCTAAAAATTTAGGAGCCAATAGGCATACTTTAAAATAACAGAATGCGAGATAGCTTATGATCTTCTTTTAATATTGTTTTCTTAGCATTTGCCGAGTTCTTCACTTCAGAATTTCTAATCCTCCGACATGCCGTTGACCACGGTGCTGGAAAGTTTATTACAAATACGGCGTCCCTTGTCGTTTGAAATGAATTTTGCCTTAAATAATTCAAGAGCGCTTCATCTTGACCATTATTCGTAATTTTGGCACACTATATCTCTTGTTATTCATTATTGTTAAATGTAAATGGGTTCTTCTAGTTATTTCGTTCAACACTGGATTAATATCGATGCCAATATTCCATCTCTCTATTTTACACTCATATTTGTTTGAAAATGTGGTGCACATAACTCCTAAACAATGAAAATGTCTGTATTATATTAGTTTAAATATTGAAAATTACAACCCTGATTTCTATACAGATTTATTATTACTGTTCCTTTATATTTTTATTTTTTTATTTATGGCCATTCTTTATTTTGATGTTTGCATAAATTAGTGTACTAATTTTTGTCCAATTCCCTCATTTTATTCTTGCGTTCGGGTTTGATTTTTCTTCCTGTAAGCTATGAACTGCTCTGCAGTTTCTGAAATATGTTTCTTTGTGTTGTTTTGTTGGTTGTATCTGATAAATTAATTGTAGTAGTGTTCCTATGTCAGTTTCTTGTATCGCTTCTACTTGCCACCTATTCTGTGCATTTTTATATTGATTACGTTAGTTACACAATAGATATCCTTACCTGTGTTAGCCTTCTTTACATAAAAAATATTTTTTACTTCTGTAACTCTAGTTTTCAAGGAGTATGCGATCTCCTGCATTTTACATATTTCCTACTGAGTGCGTCCATATTATCTCGTGATGCTTTAGATATTACTCCATTTGCTTTGCAGCTTGGAGATATTCTATTTCACTTACTTGTCCTTACATGTCTTCTATTCAAACGTAAAATCTATATTTCAATGGTCTTCATTAGTGAACGTGTATTAGCAATTATTAAAGCCTTGTAAAAACCAGAATTTTGTAGTTTTAGAATTTATCAGACTCGCTTTATAATTACATAAAGTATTTGTAAATTTAGACAGTTTGTTGTGTTAGTCAGTAGAATACGACAGCCATTATTTTTATGTTTCGATCTCATTATCCACACAAGAAATTATTATAATAAATACGTCACTAATGGTCGACTCGTGTTAATATTAAAATACATATCAACTGTTAAAAATTACAGTAAAAAATATTTTTATCACTTTTAATACACATGCTTGCAAATTATAATACAATTTTCTGCAAATTCTTTCTTTGTGTCTTTATAATAGATACAGTATGATTGCATCTAGCTACAGATCCAAGCTACCATTAAGATATCTAGAACCACTGTACATGTACCTAGACATTACCCAACACTGATTATGGCCTCCTGTTGGTCCACTGAAAGTAACACTTCCGAAGAATAAATTCGAAGGTGCATTTCAACACGTCCTCAAATATTTGAGTAGGTGATTTGGCAGTGGATTGCGATGAGCTTGGCCGAGGTCGAGTCTCCGCCGTGAATTCCTATCGGGGATTAAGGTTTACGAGTTTCGATTACCTTTACGACATGCCTAAACCGCGATCGGCGCGTTTACGCTCTAAAATGTAACGATTTCTCGAACCTGCCCCATTATACGACTGTATTCCAAATTTGAGCTTAGAATAAAAGGAAATTTTAGTTGCGTTGGACGATTTAGCGTCGCGGCATATAAAAGTCGATAAAGTTGGGGTGTGTTTGATTTTTAAGGTAATTTTCAGGTGGTGAATGGATTTCATATCTAGCAATTACTACTCTACATTTGGGACACGTCATTACAAATGTGTACCTTAGTTAAAGTAAATAACTATTGGACAAAGAAGACCACCATGCTAGACAAGTCAACATCAACAACTTCACCTACAGCGAATGAAAAGGAAAGTGTTCGTAACCAAATTTAAAGTCATTAAATATAGTTTGCACATATATTTTCAAATTATTGAGTACTAAACTTGTATACTATAAATATACTATAGTAATATTTAGTAATAATTTTTAGACTTAAGCATCTGGGTTTAATCCAGAGAACACTGCAGAATATATACCAAGTAGTGACGCGGAGCGTAACGTCCATGGATGTATCCAACCGGAGGTGTGATCCTAAAAATTGATTAAAATTCTGAATTTCAATATGATACAAAAGTGGAAGTGCTTAATACTATTTCAATTCAATAAGTTAAGAGAACCCCAAATAAGAGTACAATTATTCGCACCTTCATTATTATTTCATCGGAAAACAGAAAAGACAAATTGAACAGCAACATTCTAGCAGCCATTAGTCGTCCACGGTAGATCAAAGGTTCTCCAAGTATGTTCCACTCTTTTCGATTCTGTGCTCTTCGTCTTGGAAATACAATTGATGAGCAAATGAACATCGGGATGCGAATACAAACTAAAGTAAGACATGCATGGAAATCGACACAAATCTGAAATGGAAGTGGGCCGGATATACCGCCCAAGTGGACGAGGAAAGACGAAAAACTACTCAAAGTGGAGACCGCAACCACTAAATAGATAACTCGGAAGACCAACGAGATAAATTCAGAATACATTGGCGGACACAAAATCAATTAAACATAGTTTTAAATAAAATTCTCAATGTAAATAGTATAAAATAAGAGGACTGGAACAACCACGATAAACTTTCTCAAAAATAAATTTACTCGTTATTGAAAAGTAGTAGCAAATTCCCATAAATTTTCGTTGTAACAAGCGGTAACTTATACTCGCATAAAATATCTTTTATTTGGGTTGGGGAGCATTCGAGGATAAGAATTTAGAAATTTATCTAGAATTTTTCTTGTATTTGTACAAATTATTAGGCCTTTTGTTTTGGAGTCCATAAACTTCTGGTTTTATAGTTACAACCTATTTAGGGACCTCGGTGGAGTAGTGCGGATACGCGCTGGCACTCGACGTCACCGTGAAATGCGGATTGATCGAATGCGTTTTCGAACCCCGACTGAGGCGACCGTATTTCGCTAAGTTAAGTTTAGGGTGCATGTTGCATGAATGTTTAGTGTGTAAGGGACGCCCGTACCCCCCCTGAAGTAATGCGAAAGCGTTTCCGAGGGGGGGGGGAGTGGTAAAAAAGTTACAGGCCATCTGGAGAAACGATGAACTGTATAATACCACTACTTAATTTTTACTTGCAACTATAGGGCTCAGCCGGGAACCCGTTGAGATAAACAATTCGGCGTTTCGGAATTTTAGAACTTTAGAAATCTTTTGAATTCTCAATTCTCAAAGGAAAGGGGTGGATGGATATTTCTTTCTTCCTCAATGGTTAATTGATATTGTCCAATGAATTTCTATTGGATTCTGTTCTATTTTGCGCAACATTTATGTTTTTTCGGATTTCAACTGCACATGAATTACCAGTACATCTCTATCTCATTTCTATACGAAATTATGATAGGATAAATTATGTTTTATATTTAGTTTTTATTTATACTAAAGGGTTTCATATAATTTTTGGTATTTTCACGTAAACATGTTTATATTCCTTTATGCTTAGTATATACGTTTTGGAGTAAACTGTCGCATCGCCTGTCATATTATTTTTGACATTTTCATTTTTCTCTTGCCGAGATGTTTGAGTCGATAACTGTTTGTAGTTGGTTTATTTACACATTTTTCAGTACTTGGTTATCGCGGGTAATTATTTTATGGTATAAAATGGTTTTCACACTTGAACAAAAAATGTCCATAATGTCTTTATGTTACATGCGAAATGGGGAAAAGTTGGATGAATGAAATTTGAACATTTACTGTTGAAAATTGTGTCGAGGAATTCCGCGAAGGGTATTCATGAAAACGGCAATATCGCTAAGCACAAAAGGTTGGCCGACAAAAGTTACAGATGAAGTTGTTGCAGTTGCGACTGAAATAATAGAGAATGATCCACACCTTTCTATTTGCCATGTATCGTAACAAAGAAGTCTCCCTGTCATACGATGTCATACAGAAACGTGTACATCCTAATAGCCATTTCGAATGGCAATAGTTTGTGAATTGTTACCGCGCGATATTTATGCAATGATAGGATTCCATCAGTAGTGTTTCCGGACCGAGAACATGTATTGATGAAATGAAATGAAAAACAGGTTTCGACCTAAATAAGAGAAGAAGAAGAAGAAGAAGAAATGATAACGAATCACGAATTACATTGTACGTCTAATACTTGGCTATATTTATTTATAGTTGTTGAAATTGCCTATTATAATTATTAAAATATATTTAAGGGCGTTATTTAATAATAATCTTATTAGTGTCCCAATATTTTAAAAATGTAGAAATGTACTGAAGCAGACGGTGGACATTTTGAGCATATTTTTAAATGAAAATAAGAAACTGTCAAGTCAAATGTATATAAAGCGTTCTTCTTGTTCATTCTAACGTAAATACCCCATTAACTTGCTGTTTGATGTTGTTGATTTAACTATTGTTTGTGATTAAAGTTAATATAGAGACAACGCGTTTTACACAAATTTTAAGGGTTGTCTAACTTTCGCCGGTAATTTACACTGCAGCAATTAAGAGAGAACATGACCACTTAGAAAATTATTTAAAAAGTTTCATTGAATTAATTTTTAACTTATTTTGTTTAAATTATCTACAGCAAAATATTTACCAAATGTAATTCTAAGAGTTTTAATGAAAGGAAGCCCTCAAATTATTGTTACGCGTTTATACCAATTGAACAAAAAATTGCATTACTTGTTTTGTTAAATATTATTAGTTTATGCTTATGCAACTGTAAACCAATAATAAATTTTTCTAAATTTTTGTTGTTGCTATATTATGAAATACGCCATTTTAAATTCACATTACAAAAATGAAAAAATACATAGTATGCTTTACTTAAACTACTTAAACTCTACATAAACCACCGTGCCAGGCAACTATTGACAACCTCAAATTTGCACATATTAGCTCCATATTTGTTTTTTACTAACGGTAGATATAGTGGGCAGAGCAACTAGCTTACTGAAATTCAGTATTCTTCACCCCTGCTGTAGAAACCAAGAACAATTCGATTTTAAAGGAGATACAGGTGTCTATCTATTTAAAGCTTAAACTACTACATAATAATAGTCGGACAATATTGTTTCCCAAATACTCAAACGTAAAACTTCAGCGATTGTGAGCACTGGTTAGGGAAATTATAACGTCATTGCACACTATGCTGAGATCAGAAACAAATTACGGATTGATTATGAAATAAATTAATTATCGGCAAATAAAATTGGTATTACAATACTATTACATTAATAGACTTGCATTATTTTATAAGCTTTCTTTATTGTAATAGCTACATTCGTTTGTACGGCCTAGCTTAACTACTTTGAATACCATACTCTCATCAATTTCCACTACATAAACCGGCCGATAGTGGCATTATCTACAGTCTTATTCCCTTTCTTTATTTTTAAATCATTTAAAAACATTCTGAAACTAATATTGATATAAAACTTTCAGTTTTTGAAGTGCGTTGTTTTATAATTGTACTTCCCGTTTAACAGGGAGTCTGTTATTTTACTTGAAACGATAGATGTAATTGCATGCGTTTTCAACGAAATTTTAATTTGCAACCGTATGTGAAAACTTATAAGCAAATGAAAAACCTCAAGTTGGTACTGTATTTTATACGGGAATCCACTAAAAAATGTGTTTGGATAAAAGTTATTTCGAAACGTGGTATTTAATATTTTTATGGAACTTTCGTTGGTATTATGTCTCAGATAGATATAAATTTTATGCAACCAGAAAGAGGAAGAGATAATTTACTGTTTTAATAATATATAATCGGTTTAAAGCAAGCGTCGACGATGTTCGATATCTAACCGCCATTGTATTTGATTTCCCATTGTCCCTCTTAAGTTTCTCCCATTCATCGCTTTTCGGATACCGTCATTCTGAGGACTTTTAAGTCTACCTCGTTTTTATTGTGATATGTAACCAGCTCATTGCTTGTTTAGACAACCTAGAGTTGCGTACGCTGCATATGGCCGTACCAGGTATGCGGTATTCTTCAATGTCTTCTATAATCGTAATCCGTAATCGTCATCCTTACTCTGTCAGCTCGTAGAATCCTCGCTGATCTTCTCAGCTCGTCCATTTCGGTTGCTTCTAACGTTTTCGGATTACTGTCTGTAATCCTCCATGTGTCTGATTCATATAGTAAGCTACGTTTGTTTGTTGGGTTATATATTGTTGTGTTATGTGAATCTTGATTTAGATAATCTAATAGAAAATTAGCTTATTTAGATAACTTAAAGCTATGTTATGCTTTAAACCTGAAAAATAAGTTGTTAAAACTAAGTAATGGTCATGCTCAATTAGTGTTTTTCATATCCGTTGATTTTGTTTGGGTTGATCTGGTGTCTAGTCTTTGAATTCTCTGTTTTATTTTGCTTGTTCGTAGTCGTAATAATTGTATGGAGGTATTAGAGGTATTTATCAAACTTGACTGTGAGTTTTACACCTGGACAACAATAAGATATGAGATTTGTGTATTATGTTCAACCACTGTCAACTAACATGTAATTTTGGAGGAAAATGGACCTTTCAATAATTGTATGTTTTTTATAAGTAATATTTGGATATAGGTGTGAACAACATTTTAATATGATTTTGGTAATCATTAATTGTAATATTATTAATTTAAGGTGATTTATGTTTAAAATGAATATGAGTTTTGTAAACAAAATAATAATCGATAGTGCGTGTGAAGTGTCAAAACATTTCGTTTTAAATAAGGAATGTAGCTATAATTTCAGCTTTGATGTAAATGATATTTTCAAAAAGACATTTAAATATTTAAGATTTGGTTAATTACTGTTACTTGTTAAAAAAAGAAAAAACAACAGGACTTGCTATGAAAATCGCAACATGAACAGACGCTTGTCAGGCGAGTCAATTAAAATCGTAATGTTTGGTGTTTATTATATCCTGTTTGGATAAAACTATGTTATTAAGTGTTAAGGTTCAAATCAGCGTTATGTGTTAATTATCTGTGTAAAAAATTGATTATATTAGCCGAAATTCCAAAATTTGGGGCGGAGTAACTAAGTAGCGTCAGTAGACTTCAGTGGCTCTTTCGACATGTTTTGTTTTATCTGCGTTTGACGTTTAAAACGTCAACAAACTTTAAAGTTAGGAATCACTTACAAGTTGGGCAAAAAGAAAATATACAGGTGTAACGTATTTATGAGTTTAGTACTTTTGAACGTCTGAAGTAATAAGCAGTAAATAATATTTGGGTTAATTACCTTGTGAAACGAGTTTACGAATACGGAGATTCTCAGTCCAAAGTTTTCTGCGAGGAACTTAAAAAAGCAACTAGTGATGAACATTCGTTTTGAAGTTCAAGATCAACAGGGCGCAAGAGTGCTATCGTAATTTCATCAGAAGAAAACGAGCAAGTGCTTTTATGTGAAAAGGTGGGTCCGTTTAAAAGTGCTTTGTTAAATTAGACCTTACCATCTATTTCATGTAACTTTGTCTTTTAATTGTTAAAGTTATTTAACGTTTTATAAGAAAAAACTTAGATAATTCGATATCATTTAATTCATTTCTTTATTGCATCCATATTTTATAATTTCATGTTTACTACCTTGTATCCTTCGCTTTGTTCAGTTAACCAGCGCAAGAATTTAAAGGTTATACAGCAGTCACCAAAATTTATATTATAAACCCGGAGATAAGAGTCCTTTTAAAGTTTATGTTTGAAGTGTGCCCTTTGTGTTGTTTCGACAACTTATGTAGTTGTATTTTAATATGTTTTTACATATGAATGGCAAATAAGTGTAATTACGGGTGCAAGTAAAGCAACATTCCCCCTTTTTTCAAACGTAATATTTTTTGTCGCTTCAATGTGGGGCTCATACACAGGTCCCTCAATGAGACATTATAATATCATAAGATCTAGTTGTAAATTATAAATCTCACTTACAATATTCAAATATTTGTTCTTCTGGATGTTCATTGTGAGTTCCCATTCCCCATACATTTCTTTTAACTTGCGGATCATATATTCAAGAGCTTCTCTATGCCCTGCTATGCTGCTTCGGTTTTCTGAAAATTCTAAGCTATGCACGGTTATGTTCTGTAGCGATATTCCCACTCCAGAACATATTATTTTCAAAAATGGTTTGCTGCCTTAGTTCGTTGAAATTGCTATTACCCTAGCTACAAATGTTTACTACATTAAATGCTTCTGATAATGACATTTTGTATGTCGAAATACGTATCAACCAAAAATAATAACTTGTTGAAATTAGCTATTATTATTATGAAAATATATATTATGTTCACTCTTTAATGTTCTTTCGTGTATGTCTTATACAATGTTGGGGATATGCAGCAGCCCTCACGAAGACCTTTCCTTATCTTAAATGGAGTAGATAATTTTTCCCTGTTAACTATCGAAATGGTATGGTCATATAACTTCTTAGTCGCAGTGATCAAGGTTGAGATTATTATCTGTACTCTATAGTACTTCCCACAGCTTGCAAGTAGTTATATTGTCCTAGGCGTTGAGTCGTTGAGTCTATGAACAACGTACTGTTCTAGATTAACCGCTGTTCTCTTTTCTATTATTTGTTGCATGACAATCACGTTATCAGTACATGATCTTCCACCTTTAAAGCCGCCTTGTTCGTCTTCCTGTATGGATTCCCTTTCTAATACGTTCTTTAATATTCTTTCGTACAACCTACTGATTCCGCTCGTCACAGAAATTCTTTTATAATTATCACAATCATTTCTGTTACTCTTCTTATTGATCGTTGATATATGAGCCACCCTCTATTCTTTGGGGACTACTTCACCATTGCGGCATTCATTAAATAATCTCGTTACTATTTTAAGTTTGTCGCTACCATTCTTCAGTAATTGTGCATACGTTCCTTTTGGCCTACAGGATCTTCCGTTCTTGAGGTTTATAGTGGCTTTCTTACAGTGTTTTTATTTATTTCTACATTTTGTCTTCTACATTCGCTTGTATGATGTCTTGAGTGTATTGTCTATTTCCTTTGAATCCTTGTTGGTAGTTATTTTTCTATTGCCCTAGACTCCTGCAAATCTCTTTCCTCCGATGTATTCTTCTATTTCTTGACATTCCTTGGCTGCTGTTTTACCACATAAAAATTATGCATTGTTTTTTAGACTGATTCCAAAAATTATTATTTAAAACACTTAAAGATATTTCAGCAATTTATAAAATAAAGAAAAATAGAATCAGTAACAAAACAATAATACAAATAACTGAATGCGTTACATTCTCTGTGTAAAGTTATCCTTTCTAAGGATTTCTTTGAAACATTGATAAAGTTAGTTGAAGCCCTGCAATTTGTTGCCATTCTTGTGCAATATTATAAATGGGCCCTGCGCCTGGTAGCCAGGCTGGTTACTTAAGGAGTCTTGAACCTACTGGTCCCACATTTAGAGTTATTAAAAACACAGATCAGTTCAGAATCTTACAAACCTACAAATCGAATAAAAAATCTTGCCTGAGGACGGAACTAATATTGTCTTAAAGGTATCATTAATAAATTAAAATAGAGTGTCATGCAAAACTGAGTGTTTCGCACAACCTTTAGTAATTCAGGAAAATTTCCTTCAACGTCCAAAAGCACGCACCTACGCCCTCCGGGACGTCTGCGGCATAATACACTAACAATATCGCATGTCATCGACACACCCAAACTTTTATAACTCCTAAATCCATATTAAAAGTGAAGCAAATCAAATCATCACTCTTTATTAAGGATTTATACAAACATTTGACTTTATAATGAAGCGTGGCGGTTTTTACTGTGGAGGGTGAGAGATGTTTTTCGCTTCCATCGGCCTCCCCTAGGGGCAATAAACTTGGAACCATACGCACTCGTAGTATGTACGTGAAATGAGTAAAACAGTAGGTTTTTCTAGGTGACCTGCATTCGGTGGTGAGTACTTTGGAGGAATGTGTCAAATTTTACGAAATGTAAAACGGAGAATATTATGAACTTTTGATTAAAAATAAAAAAAATTTCTTTCGGTGTCTCCCATGGATTCAGGTATCATAATTAGTTTATTCTTAAACGTGTGTCTAGGCGTTATATACCGGAAGGAATTCATAAGGTGTTAAAATATGTAGTACTTGAAAATGGTTTTTCTAAATAATAAACCGACACTCGGTCTAATTCAAAGATTAATGTATCAATGGTTGTTCAATTTATGCACCTTCCGACTGCACCAGAAATAGCGTCGACCTTTTCGTTGTATGGAACACCTTGCATATTTTAACGTTCTTGATATTTGTAGTTATTGTGAATACATCCACATTAACTTAACATCAAAAACAAATCAGACAGCCTAATTTTAAAACACAACAGTTCAATATGCATAAATATGTACTGAAGGGGCGTATGCATTATTCACGTACTACGTTTTTGTATTTTTAGAAACAAATGTCCTGAATATCGCCATAATTATGTGTTGAAGGAAAATTGCATTATGTTTTAGTTTTGTTTTAAGTTAAAAGAAAATATTTACAAATTGAATATTTAATTAGCCCCTTATTCCATAAACACATATATTTTTATATATCCCTCTATTATACCATTAAAAACAAACTAGGCTATTCGCGGAAATACAAGTTTGCCAATTTGAGTTTCTTGTAAAAGAAAACTATTGTATGGCATCATTAAAATAAATACGGTTGTTTAAGGGTTACACAGCTCTTTTACTTTCTTTTTGCAGTTCTTTTTATCTTGTGCTAGTCTACCTACTTCACTCTAATGGATTCTTTTTTTTATTGTACCATGACGATCTTGTTCGTCCCATCACGTTCTTGATCGTCCTCCTTTATTTTTTCCTTGTCCCTTTACTTGGTGTACTCGCTTTGTCATTCTATTTTCTCCCAATCTATGGAGGTGTTCGACGCCAGCTTAGCTGTCTTTCTTCTATTATTGCTGTTATTGGTTTTGTGATTAGTTGATTGGTAAGTGTCTTAATTCTTACTCTGTCCCTTTTCGTAAACCCTTTAATTTTCCTTAAAAATCCCATTTTTGTACCTGTGATTCTGCGTTTATTTCTTTCTGTCATAGTCCACGATTTACTGCCGTATATTGAAGGTCTCACTTCTGGTTTCATCTTCTTCTATATTTCTCTTTTTCCTAGAAATCTAGTTCGTAATGTATTATAAATTTTTCCAGTTTTTTCTATTTTCTCATTTATTTCCGCATCTATCTTCCAGGTTTCTTCTATAGTCGTTAAAGCTGTTCACTTGTTCCTGTAGTCTTCTTCCTACTTATATTTTATGCTTCTTTTCCGTTGCAAATACTGTCATGGCTTTTGTTTTGTTGCTATTTATTTACATATTTATTTTATTTAATTCGGTTTTCTAGATTATTATTTCCATCGTAAATTTCTTCTGATTCCGCCATCAGTATCATACCATCAGTGTACTTAAAAGTTCTTGTAGAGTTACTTTTTCCATTTTTCGATGCCCTATTTCCATACTTTTACTTCGCTCTTTGTTTTTCTTTATGGCATCGTGTATGACTACGGGAAATAAGAGCGGGCTTTGTACACAGCCTTGTTTTAATCTTATCTTTGCTTCCAATTCTGTAAATTTATTATTTACTGATCGTACTTTATTTCTGTATAGTGCTTTAATGATATTTATCATGCCTGTTATATCCCTCTTCTTTTCAGAATTCCCCAAACATAGTTCCTTCTTATTCTATCGAAAGCCTTTTTCAAATCAATATGCAGATATGCATTTCTTTCCATTTTCTGTTTTCTCCTGCATCATTATTAATATTAAAACCTGGGTGCTATTGTTTTGCCCAAGTCCTTGTTGTAATTCCTCTAGTGATGGTTCTAATTTTTCTCTTAATATCTTCTCTACTATCCTTGTTAAGATTTGTATACTTGTTAGTGTTATTCCTCTATAGTTGGAGCATTCGCTCTTATCACATTTTTGTACAGTGGTAATATTATTCCTATATTCCATTCGTTTGGTGATTATTTTTGTATCACAATATCACTTAGCAAATCCAATAATTTTTCTTTTCCTTCGTCTTTGATATTGTTTAATAAATTCAATTGCCCAGGTTTTACACTATAATTCGAAAATTAGAGTTGGTAAAAGTTTTGCTAAGCGTTTTGACTTGACCAATGGGGTCACTACGTAGTTCTAAATTAACAGATATTTTAGAAAATATTTATAATTAAATATAGATTTCCAAAACTGAAGAGTAAGCGTGTTTTATGTGAAATAACGGCAAAATCTCATTTCTCGGAAACTTCACACTGTATTACATTTAACCTCCTAATTTATAATGATTGAATCACAGAAGTACGAGCCTGTCATCGAGCAACTCAAAATATATATCAAAAAGTACTGCGATATCTAAATCTTTATAGTATTAATCACAGATGCCGGTTTGATTAGTTTGATAGTTTATTCTATTTACTTTTCAAATAAAATAAGTGTAAACTATAACAACAAAATCTTATTTGCACATATCCATGTTAAAATTTTACAAATAATTTAGATATCATCGGCATGTCGCTTGAATTCGTTAGACACGAACCATTTGAAAAAGAAGATACAGGGTAGTTCACGGGAGAGTACCAGTTTACCATTCCAAAAATAGACAACCTAGAATGTATATCACAAGACATTCTAGGTTGTCTATTCTTGGAATGGTAAACTGGTACTCTAGCATGAACTACCCTGTATCTTCTTTTTCAAATGGTTTGTGCCTAACGAAACGTAACGATTTTCTCTACTATGCCTGTACTGCGCGTTTTTAAAGTACCACAGACATAAAGAACCTACAGCAGGGAAGTGTAAACACTTTATTCCAGAGAACATTTGCTAGGCAGAATACCTAGGTTTGCCATTGCTATACAAGGAAGGAAGGCTGTTCAAAATCCGATGTTTTGTTACTGAAAATTCAACCCCAGACCTTCAGCTTAGAAGTATCACCCGCTGGCCTCTAGCCCACAACTCCCTCAAATACTAAACTTAATTTCATATTAAAAAAATAATGATTGAACACAGTTTTAAAATATTATTTAATGAGTTATCATCAATTTATTATGCAGCTCTAAATTAATAAATACATTATTCTGAAACACGTTATATTGTTAAAATGTTGAGAACTGTTTAATACAGATTCTTAGTATTAAAGTAAGACAGTTGAGGGTACTTTTTAGTATGGTCGACGTTTCGAGCAACGTCACCTTACCTCGATTTATGCACATTAATTGTACGAGGTGTGTTCAATTGAAAACCATCTTCTCTTTATAAAAAATTGATGTTAGACACGCGTTCACCGACCGTCTATGCGCCGTACTTATGCGAATAGATTGAGCTCACCACTATCCCGCTGCGATGACGTGGACACGTGTTGGACGTCGATTCGTGTTTCTACTTTGGACGCCCCTGGCGGTCGAACGGTACGAGCTACGGGAAAGTGCCATAAGGAAAAGTTGTAGTCCTCGACGAGGCTAACAACATATCCGGACCGCAAATCGCAAAATTTTCCGGGTGCCTTAGTTTTTCCATAAACTTGTTATTTTCAATCACCTGGCATTTTTTTCTGGTTGAATATTTTTTTATGAAATTCAAGGATCAGACGCAGAATTAGCCTAGCCACAATTTTGAAAGTTATAAAATTTAAATAAGGGCTAAAAAGTAGTATTTAGCCTCCCATTAAATCACACAAAATTTTGTAAAGAAATATTAAGTCGTTCAAACGTTAGTAGAGGGGGAGGGCACTTTCTGTAAAAATAATCAAGGCTTTTTTATTATACTTCAAATTGACTACAATGAATGTCGTGCCTGTTATCCGATTAATTCCTCCAAATTTCTTCGCAGTACGTAAGTTAAATATAAGTAACTAAGCAAATTATATATATTAATTATAATTACTATTAAAGCAACAAACATGATTTTAAGATTATTTTATTTAAAAAATGAAGAGATCTATCACTGTTTAAATTTATATAAAATTACTAATAATGAACAGTGTTTGTAATTTAAATAATCCAACCAGGATAAAACAATTGAGAAGCGTAAAGCTACAAAAATGAAAAGAAGAAGAAACTAAGGTTTGAATTATATAAGACATCTACACATAGCCGTGGAAGATTTCGGGGCGCTATTCCGATGAGATATGAAATATAATCTTCGCCTGTATATGATTTACAACAATCGTTACAGACCAAACTATATACACCAGTTCAATTCATTCTTGGATTGGAAATTATACAACGTCCAGTTCAAATGTTAGTATAATGTTACATAATTGAAATAGGTATCTCATTGTTGAGTAGCACAAAGATTAATATTGCAAAACGGCATTCAAAGTTTTAAGTCTAATTTTTAAACAAACGTTTTATTGTCTTTCTTCAACTTTAAATGCCACCAATTAGAACATCGAATCGCCAACAAAATATACAAATTGAAAGCACCTACTACGTGATTTTGAAATTAGTTTATAGAATCTACTAATTTACTCGTTTCCTGAGAGCATACAAGTTAGCAAATGAACTAAACATATAATTTTTTCGACTATTAAACTTAAAATACAATCCATACATCGTTGTTTCAGTAGCTGTAATATAGATCTCTCTCTGATTCGTACCTTACAAAGATTATTGTAACTTTTTATTTGGCTTTCATATGCCAGTCAATTCAGCATTGGAAAATTCCACTAATTTTGAATTCGAGTTATTGAAATTCCTAACCCACTATAAATATTTTTTTTATAAGGCCGACGTTCTTATAAGATAATTTTGGGTTTTTGGTCGTGAATTTGCATCTTATTATGATATATATTATTCAGTTTAGTGTTTGACCCATATAGCTTTAATGACGATCGCCACGATCGTTTGCCCCCCCCCCCCGTTATTTGTTATTCATAGCGATTTTTGTTACTTTCAACTAGTTTTTAAAGGATCTCCTACTACTCTAGCTTGCATATGCCATTAATTAGAGCATTTAATCGCCAGGATATCCAAACTTGGCGTTGCAAATCCAATTAATAGTCAAATTAAGCAGATGGATCGGTCTCGAATCACCTGGCCTTGTGTTTAGTGTTAGTAGTTTCATCTGCCGCCCAATTTGCCTGTGATTCATGCCCCATGGGGGCGCCCTGTAATACTTATTGACTTATGATAGCCTGGGGTGTAGTGCACCGATGCTCATTTAGTGCTAATCCCTTTGTAATTCTGAATCTGTTTGGTTAGCCAAATTGCTAACGCACAGACACGCGTAAACTAGATTTATATTTCGAATTAAGACCTGAAGCCAGCTACGGATAAGGAGGTGAAAATGGACGCTGCCAGTTTGAAGCAGTAAAGAAACAAAAGATTTTTTAGGGCGAATTTCACATACAGCTGAGAAATGCCATTTCGGGCCAGACTTTGTCTCAAACACTGACCCAAAACTTTTATTATGTTTAAATAAGCGCGGAGCCTTTTTATTTGTACAAGTTACATTAAAAATGTTATTCCAGTTCGCCTTTTTCGCTTTTGAAAAAAATTCTTGTTCTTGCTTCCCTTGCCATTTAATAATACGCATCAAAATTTAAATTTAATTACAAAAAATGTGGGGCTTTATTTTCCAGGAAATGCCGGAATTTTTCATTTCCCCTTCGGAAAAAACCAGGAGCGAACATTAAAAGAAATTAAACTGCAAAAATTACACCAGGAATGCGTTTAATGGTGCACAGTCCGCTTTTGCTCCTTCTCGTTACGCTGAAATTCATAAATATTAATTTGCGAAAAGTGCATTAAATATTCGCCGCCGACAGAAAGCAAAATGCAGAAATGATATTGTCACAACAAAAATGCATCAGCGGAGTGTGCAATTTCCTGGCTCCGATGAAAAATGCGATGATGGAACATCGAATGTGTTTTAGTGCACTTTCGGGTTGTTGACAAACGTCATAATCTTGTCTGGTTTAATGGCTACTTAAAAGTTAAATGTGCTAACGAACGGTTTTTAATTTTTACTTTATTTGCATTACAAAGTGCATTCGAAAGTAATTTTCAGCCTAAAATAGGATCTATTATATTTTAAAAACAGCAACTCGTTCAGGCTTAGCAATATGTCCTACATCTCAGTTAGTTAAATAAGCGTTCCATAGATTCCAGAGAGACATACCTAGTATCTATCCCCTATAA
The DNA here is from genome assembly GCA_014611495.1 of Limonius californicus. Taxonomy (NCBI): domain Eukaryota; kingdom Metazoa; phylum Arthropoda; class Insecta; order Coleoptera; family Elateridae; genus Limonius; species Limonius californicus. The sequence goes on from JABXWE010005175.1 coordinate 29,194, forward strand.
TTAAATTACGTAATTGAATCTGCTTCATATTTTGTATTATTAATTTGTCGTAATTCCAAAATACTTGAATTTTACACGAAAACAAGTCGATCTATGGAATCCTCATCTCAGTACTATAACTAGGCAACACGTTTTTGTAAGTTATGAGGAAAGTTTTTAGATATGTCAGTCATCAAAAATAATTTTTTATTGCGACAGTCTCGGTAATGGGGTCAACAAAAATTCCTAAAAATGTTAATTCTATTAGAGGAGAAGATTTTGTAAAACCTAAGCCTAGACTTCCGCATATGCTTCTGATACTTAAAACAAAAATTTTATTTATATTTTTTCATCTATTTTTAGTAAGAAGTTTTTATTATACAGGCCATAATAGTACACAAGCTCAGCAATAGTTTACTTGTGTTTGCTTGGTAATCATAGAAAAATATTTTAACTGCAAGTTCCCGCAAAGACGGCGTTGCTGTGTACAAATAATAGAATTTTAAGGCTTGCCCTTTTGAGATATAAAGCCTTTAAGAGTGACGATTTTTAGGTTTGGGCTGTGTTTAGTAGTCCATAGTAAGACAGGGCTGGAGTTTCAGATTTTAAAATTGGTGAATTAATGGTCCAACTAGATACATGTAAGCATGGTACTTTACTATTGTTACCACATTTTTTACAAGAGAGATAGCTAAAATATTGATAATTAAATGCAGAGTACTTCATGTAGAAAATAATTATCTTTATTCGAACTTGATAGATGCAATAAGAAAGAAGTTATTGAATTTTCCGTAGAAAAATTTTCAGCCACAAAAACTGTAACCTGTAAAAATTAATTTTTGATATTTTTGCAATGTCAATGCATAGGGAATATCGCACGCAAAATATAAAGAATACTTAAAAATGTAAAGCAACAGTAATTGCCCATTCGTTGATCTTCAATGGATTAACCAACATATAACCTTAAAATAAGAGCCCAGTTCCCTCCTGCGTATTTCCCGGTAAATATTAGTATAGCTAATAATAATAAATTATAGAGTCTTCTGTGCATAATGGGAAATTATCATTATTTGTGTGTTGAACACTTTTAATTTACAATATTAGTTTTAGAAATTCGTAACGCACCTCACGGGCAAAAATCAAATATAATATCATTTATGCTTCTCGAAATACGTAAAATTTAAACAAATATTTAGAGATCAAGCTTTGGTATTAATTTTTTTATAGGCTTAAAAAATAATTTTTTTTCCGATGTTTCAAAACTGGCTATTAAAAGTGCATATTTCTAACAGGAAGTAAGAATATCTTTTCTGTTCCTCAAATTTGAGATATCTGGATACATCCTGTTGGGTTTTTACAAAATGTCAATCCATAACCATTGACGCAATTGGAAAACAATGTTTTATTACAAAACCATTATGGCAACAGCTTTTGCAAATATCCGAAACCGCGAAAATTAGAAAAAAGTTTGTTTTCTATAGAGCTTTCTCCGTAAACGTTAATCTGAAATTTTGTACCTGTGTTATTATAGAGAGCCCTAATACAAATCCATTAGTATTTTACAATTCTCTGCATTCTATAATTTTATAGAATTTTCAACTTTTATAACCGATTACTTAAAAATCGTTAATACAATTAGCATAACTTTATGTTATATTAATAACCCTTAAACAGCAGAGTCAGAACGTACACAAAATGTTTTTAGTATAAAACAAAACGATTCGTAAAGTGCTTCCAAAATGTTTGAATTTTTATTGAATGTCGTTTGTTAAGAGTCATAAAGATTTTGATTCAGAGTCGGATCTGAAGAGAAAACGATACAAGACCAAATAACTTACAAAATAATTATTTTCTTCTCTAGGGAGCTACCACAAGGACTTCTAGAAATTGTTGGACTTTTAAAATTGTTACCCTGCTTTCAACACACGCGTTCTCCTTTGTTGATGAAATTGAAAACAAACGGCATATTAAGAATTTAAAATGCACTTTTCAAAAAACTTTGGACGATTACGTCGAATTTGGGATTCCTGATTTGGTTCGCTTTTTTTAAAGACTGATTGGAAAGTGTCGCTTTGAATACCTTACGGCGAACTCTCTAGCTTTAAAATAAAGACAAAATTAGATAAATCAAACTTTAATTAAGACCATCTGTATATGTCCAACTGACAACAAGTTTAACCCAATAAGTCTTAAACATGACAATTTTACCCTCTTGTCGTTGATATTTTGATTGAGAGAGATCTAGGACACGGTTTTTCAAACTTCTCTGAGCACTGCAGCCATTATTGAATTATTATACACCCTTATTATGAAGTGTGCCTACCTAGGGTATTTACAAATATGCCAGGCATGTATAACTTGATAAATTTCAGATAATTACGTTTCATTATTCTTTTTGTTCACCGCAGTCGATAATCCATTCTTCTTCCATACTAACAATTGCAAATAACGAAATTTCAATTTTCGAAACAATGAACACCAACCAATTATTTAATTTTGCCGTGTATTTAATTTAGTTTAGGAAAATGCTTCAGTATTTAAATATATTGAAACATCCATTCATTGAACTGACAGCTCTTTTAAAGTGATGACTTTTGTAATCCCAATGGAGAACGCAATTATAAAGTAGATTCCATTAAAAATGCACTTAGATATTGGTATAACTGTTTTTAAAAGTTTTCACTATGAAGTAAAACATTGTAAACTATTTTCTGTTCCCCCATCCCATAACCGACATTGTATATATGCGTAACGATGTATAACATTGAGCTATAAAAATAAATGGTAATAATACTTTGGGCAAATTTCTTATATTGGTTAACGCGTTTACTTCAGTGGAAGTAGCAGTTTCAATTGCTCCGTAATTACCACGAATGAAATTTCTTCAATTTCTTAAAATCGACCAATTAACTGTCTTCTTAAACAATTAAAAAGTTACCTTGCTTGCTTGCTTTGAAAGAGCGAGATCGAGGACGCGGTTTTCCAAGCGTCTCTATGCACTTAGGCCACATTTGGCCCATTGTACACCCTAACTAAGAATTTTGCCTATCTGGGGTAATTCCAACCTCAGTAGTGATTTTTAACGTGTCACACATCGTAGTGGCACGGGACCTACGACTTTACTTCTTATCCGACAGAAGGCGCATTTTCAGATAAAAAGTTACCTTGCTTTCCCAATAACTGATAAATATGCGCCTTGCTTTTAATCAACTATGCGGCGAACGGTGTAGTGTTGAAATTTCTACCTTGATAACTGTCACTGTCATATTATTTTCGAGTTTTTTTAAAGCAACGTCGTTTTAAAATGACAAGATTTGGTCATCAATCTTTAGAAGATATTGAAAAAACTGTACAGAGTATTACTCCGAGGAGTACAGTTAATAACCAAAAGTCAATATGGAAACAGAAACGGCATTAGAAACTTCTAGAAACTACTTCAAATCAAGAGCTTGGATTAATCATGAAAGATTGGGCTTTTAATATGAAGAGAGCCGATGGTAAAGATGGTAAAGGACGCGTTATAAAGACTATGTGGAATGTTACTACAAAACTCCTTCAAGAAAAATACTATGAAGAGTACGCTCGAAAATTTAATCAATTTGCAGACATTGAATTCAAAGAAGCAAAGGATGCAAAACATGCGAAACGAAAGCAACTTCAGTCTATTCCCGAAAAGAGGAAGCAAAGTTCGACTGCTCTGAGTAAAGAAGAAATATATAAAATAATGAATCCGTGGAACGAAGATTGGCCAGGACTTCAAAAACAGCTGTGTCATGTAATAGCGCTCGAACTAGCCTGGAGAGGGTGAGAGGCAGCAAAATGTAAAGTGCATTTTTTTAAAGAGGAAAAGAAATCAAATGGTCACATAACGAGAAGAATTAAATACAACCAGATTTTTCAAAAAAATCCCTGGGTGGAGCTTAAAAATTATTAGACGATAAGTGTTTGGTGCCTAATTACAATAATCTCAATGTGTGCCCGGTAAAGATATTTAAGAAGCTTATTTCTAAACGTCTATCGTCTGTTTCTGACTGTAAATTCTTACTGGAATAAAACCGATTTTGGATGGTACAAAAATATACCTATTGGAGAAAATGAGATTGGGAAATGAACCAAACAACCTGCCGAAACAATACGGCTTGATACTCTGACAAACAAAATCACAAATCAGTCAATTAGATCAAGTGCTATATCAAATCTTGCTAAATCAGGTGTCCCGAAAAAACAGCTCATCAAAATGACCAGACATGCAAATGCTGAGTCATTAAGCCCTTATTTACAGCCTAGACGAGGAACATCATGCTAGTTTAATAAACAACCTGAGACCTGAACCCTCTGGAATCTAAACTACAAGAGGTATAAACCTTATACAAGAAAATTGTACTAAGCAAAACAAAAATATCTGGTCATAATATAACATTTTTTTTCACAGCAAGATATTTATTTGCAATCTGCTACAATTACAGCAATGAGCAAATCAGTTCATTACAAGGTTTACAACATCATTTTGACAATAACATGAGAGAGTAGACGCCTTTTGGCACCTCCCTTACTTATTTCACCAAAACTAATTATTTGCAATTTATTCATGATAACAATTTTAGATCAGTTTAAAAAACGGAAAGGAAGGTCTAACGGCTTTACTCATTTGAGTCTGCTCACTTGTTCACTGTTGTCGAGAATGTTTAACGCTAATGGGTTAGGGTGTGTTTCTAGTCTCTGTAGATATTTCGCACTGTACTTAACTACCTCTTCTCGCACTGGTATCAGGTCGGATTTCTCTGTTAGGAACATAGTAGGGGGCATTGGATATTATTCTAAGGGTCTTGGACTGGAATCGTTCTTAGATTTCAATATGTGATAGAGATGCAGATCCCCATAGTTGAATACCATAGCACCATATTGGTTTCAGCACAGTTTTATAGACAAGCAGCTTATTGGTAAGAGAAAGTTTCGAGTTACGGCCTAGCAACCAGTAATATTTCCTCAACTTAAGACTCAGTTGTTTTCTTTTCATCCATATATGGGTTCTCCAGGTTAAGCCTTTATCGAGGTATAGTCCCAGGTATTTCACACAGTCCACTTGGGATAGTGCTTGGCCGTTCATAGTAATTGCGGGCGCGGTGCCTCTGCATTTGGTGAACGTGATTTGAGCTGACTTAATTTTGAAACGTCACTGTTTGAATCACTCATTGACTTCATTTAGATTATGTTGTAAAACTCGCGCTGCGTCGTTGGGGTCATGGTGAATTGTGAGGATATGTGGCAGTAGTTGTATTTGAGTTTGTTGGCATATCGGCTGTAAATAACAAATAAAGTACCGGCCCCAGGACACTTCCCTGCGGTACTCCTGACTTAATGGGGCATAATTCCGATATCGCTTCCCCGTATTTTATTGGAAAGAATCTTTTTTCGAGGTAAGATTTGACGATCATGAGGTACGTATGCGGGATGACCCTCTTTAGCTTGAACAACAGACCCTCGTGCCACACTCTGTCGAAGCCCTGGCTAACATCGAGGAAGACTGCAGAGCAGTAGCTTTTATCTTCAAACGTTGAGTTGATTTTGTCCACTATTCTATGAACCTGTGCTATAGTGGAGTGCTGGGTCCTGAAACCGAACTGGTGGTCGCGTATTAGTTGTTCATTGGCTAGGATGGAAAAGAGCCTCTTCAGTAGTAGTTTCTCGAATGGTTTGGAGAGTATCGGTAGTATGCTGATGGGTCTGTATGAAGCAGGTTGATTTTGTGGTTTTCCGGGCTTATGGATAAGAACTATTTGGGCGACTTTCCACTGGGCGGGAAGGAAACCAGTTCTTAAAATACCATTGAAGATGAGTGTGATTTGCTTAATACCTTTACTAGGCACTTCCTTGATTACTTGTCCAGTGATTAAATTATAACCCGGGGATTTTTTGCAATTGATGTTTCTGGTAATCATTTCCGTTACTTCACCAGGAGAGAAGGGCTTGATAGGCAGTGAGAGCTGGTAAGGAGCCTCTAGGTAATTCGTCACTTCGTTGTCATCCTGTTGATCATTATCCCTAGCTAGTGGTTGGAAAATTTTCTGAAAATGTGCAGCAAATGTTTCTGCTTTGTCATAGCCGGTACGTGCCCATGTTCCGTCTTCCTTGCGTATCGGGGGTATTTGTTGGTTTGGTCTATTGAGGCAGCTGGTTGCTTTCCAGAGGGAACATTCGGTGTCCTCTGATGCTGTTAGCCCTTGCAGGTATTCGTTGATGTATTTGTTTTTTGATTCCCTAATCAATTCTTTTAACTCCCTGGCTGCCGTATTGAATTTACGCTTATCGTCAGGGAATCTACTAATTTGCCAAATCCTTCGGAGATGTCGTTGATCTGCTATCTTTTGCTTAACCACTGTCCAGAGATCACAATTTTTAGTTTTTACTGATAGTTGAGGTGTTGATCTAACTGCCGCCATGTGGATTAATTGGATTAGCGTTTCAACCGCATTTTCAATATCGTCTTTTGTTTTTAATGGGATGTTGGTTGTTAATTGGTCTTCTATTATATCTCTGAAGTTGTCCCAGATCGTTTTATAGTTGACTAACGTTGAGGGTCTTACTTTGTTGATTATTGAAGTGAATATAATATACAACCATTACACT
>JABXWE010005177.1:0-31127 GCA_014611495.1 Limonius californicus
CGAGTTATAATTTAACTTTCAAATTCTTTCACGTGTTTGTGAACCATTGTTTATCTTAATACTTTTGTATATTAGCGTGTTACGTATTTCGTGCATATTAACGTAAATTTCACTTGATATATACAGGGTACGTCAGCTGGAGCTGTAATATTGCGTTTATACGGATTTGTATCTAGGATATTTTATGTTTACAGAGCGCTTATATCTATTGAAAGTACTTTCAGCGGATAGGGTGTATTTTGCTTCTTAAACGCCGTTTTTAATTGTCAAACGCAGTATTTTTACTTTGCTCGTTTACTTCAATTTTATTTAACACTATATTAAGTGAATGGTACGGGTGGTGTGTACGTATACAGGGTTCTTGTGCATATTAGCCCAATTATTATACATGTTATTGGGGAAATTACTTTATTGATGTTATTTTTTTTGCATCATTAAATTACCGTTGTTGCAATTGGTCTTATTATTTATTGTTACCCTATCTCTGATAATTTTGTAAAGACGAAGCAATTAGGTAAGTTACGAACCTGAGGTCCAGCTTACTAAATTTACATTTGGATTATTATCAGCGTAATCTTTCAAGCTGGTGGCGCCCTTACCGGTGATTGACGAGTAGTTAATTACTTTATTTATTTGACTTTATTGAGAACCGCCCATCTTCGATTGAGGTTCCGGGAGGCTGATATTAATCAACGAATTACTTATCTAATTTATAGGAATTTCCTTAGGAAATTATTTGAAGGGGTCATAAGATCCTCGTTGATAGAGTTTAAGAAACCTGGAGTAAATGTCAATTCAAATCAATACAATGAAACTTTGAACTAGGTTCATCAAGTAATAAGACGGAAACGTGTAGGAAAACTAACAAGTGGGGTCATTTTGCTGCACAACAATGCTAGACCTCATGTTGGTAATGTGGTAAAAGAAAATATTCAAGGAAAGAAATGAATGGTTTTAGAGCATCCACCCTATCTATCGCTTCGCGATTTCCATATTTTTGGGCCGCTGAAAAGGGCGTTACATGGTTGGCATTTTGAGACTGACGCAGAAGTACAGATAGCTGTGGAAGACTTCTTCAATCCGCAGCTAAAAGAATTCTATAAGTAGGGTATACATCGGTTAGTAAAACAATGGAATAGGTGCCTTAACTGTGACGGTAATTATTTGTCATTAAATTGCTGTAAAAATTTTGTATAAAGCAAAGATGAGTTTCAACTGAACACACCTTTTATTATAATATATTATGTAGTGTGCGCAGTATGTAGTATTGAATATATACATTCATATAAATGTTATTTATTTTAAAACTACGAAAACAGCAAAATTTCAAAAATTTCTATTTTATCCGTGTATTTTACATACCACCCCCCAGAGCCGACCCTAACGGATAGTAGAGATGATACTGTACTACGTGGCGTGTAAAACTCTTGCGCAGCAACCCAATATACAGAATTCCCTAAGCTGGTCTGCAACTGTGAGATCTTAATGCCACAAATCTCTCTGGACTTTGTGTTGTTCGGATTTCACGTTAAACCGCAGATCGCCCGTGCTCCTGCCTTAGAGCTAAGGAGAAGCAGATAGCATAGAAGGCGCCAATGCCCAGTAGTGGAACGTGAAAAACTATTACCTTATGTAACAAATTCCATAAACGCAAGTTTGTTTTTCCAACTTTAGTAATCACTTTGTTATTTTATTACAATGTTCAATATATTGTCTACTATCACCAATCACGTATATCTTGTTATGTTCATTTAAAAGTTGTGCCGCTTTATTTTAATTGGTTACAATCTAATGGCCGCTCCTTAGAACTTAAAAACGCAATTGTCTCGATGTTTTCTTTCTTTGTGAACCGTATTTGCCGAGCTAGAAAACACTTCTCGGAATTCCCCTTTATTGCTTCCCGTAGGTTTTCCCGAAACCTGCACGTGGCAATTCGAAATTAGGCTTAGGTGACGTTTTTTTGGGAACGCGGGGGAGAAAGTCAGTAGGCAACAAGCTTGGGTCCGAGACGAACGTTCATGGAGAGCGGGTTTTTTTCGCGGCATCTATTAAATTGAGTTTATTGTACTGAATATTGCTTTAGGCAATTAGTATCATTTCGACGAGGTCGGATTAAATAAGTTTTAACAGTGTAGTCTGGTTACATAACAATCAAGTGTGATTGTTTTTTCTTCGATTCATTCGGATAAAAGCGTTTGAACCCGTGAAAATGTGATTGTTGGGCCTGTTGGTGATACAAGCGTTTGAAATTCCTGTTGCCCTCAACGTCGACTGTCCTCGTTGGAAATAATTCAACTGATCCTGTTGGGAATAATCTGCTTCCCCAAGAGAGTACCTACCAACGTTTCGTCCCCCTGGTTTCCTGAGGCCTTCTACATTTTTCCCGGACCGGAAAAATACCCCCTTTCTCGACTATACCTGCATCTGGAAATCAACCTCCCCGGAATTGTGCCTACCTCCACCGGAATTCAAGGTAAAGAACCAGTTTTCTTTGTGTAGTGTAAAAGAAATCTTTTTTTTTTCGCGCAAACTTGCAAAATTCCACGTTCTTGAACTTGTTTTATGCAACCTAAAAGCGATCTTCAGTCGCCATTTGTTTATTGTTAACTGTAAAAAGATATGACTACTGTATTTTTCCTGTAAACTCTACGCCCTTGGCCACACAGATTTATTGAAATATCCTAAATATCGTGCGTCAACGGCGACGAGTTTTGTTTTCTTGGATGTTCAGATATTATTTGTAAAGCCATAAAAAAGCCATTTCTTGGGTTTTCTTTTTGTATCGCCATTTCAATAATTTCATTATACAGGGAACTTTTCTTTTTAGTATACATAGCCTATCTATACTTTTAAAAGAAACGCGTCATTTTCGCCTATTGTGTATGCAACCAACTATACCGACAACTATACCGACAACTAAAAATCACAAATAAACGTCACTATAGTTGTGAATTATTTGAGTATGAAAGTTATGTTGGTGCAGTGTTTATATTAAATAAGTATTTCACCTTGTAGGTATATAGGACGCAGATGATGACTTATTTATTAAATATAAAAATCGACAGGATGTTTCCGTAAGCTCCGTGCACATTATATTTCTTTTGTACAAAACACATACATCAGCGTCAAAGTGCTGTAATGGTCAGCATAGCTGCCTTCCAAGCAGTTGATCCGAGTTCAATTCCCGGCGATCGCAAACTTTTTTTAATTATTATTTATTATTCAACGTAGCATAAAATATTTCATTTCATTTCTTCGGTTAAAACGTGATTACTTTCAGTTTTTATTTTGTGGGAATTTATTACGCATCCCTCTGATTTAAATTTTCTAACAATTGTTTGACACTAAATAAAGATTAATTTTATTTTTTTAGCATTGAATTAATTTGATTGCTGTGGTCACAGCGTGCTTGAGTTGTCTGTTGACGCGTTTCTTTTAAAAGTATACATAGGCTATGTATACTAAAAAGTTAAATTCCCTGTATGTGTTTTAAAATTTACTGCCTCATTTATTTTTGTGTTCTCTGTATTTGTTTCTCTACGAATTTTGCAAGCCTAAATATATAGGAGGAGGCACAATAAAGGTGCGTTCCATTCCCGTAAGCTGCTGGCTTCTCGGCTTTCCACGAGGACCTACAATCAGCTGGATTTGGAAGGTGGCGCCCTCAAATTTTGACTTACCCTGTACACAACTAAAGATTTCCTCCCGTAAGCGATTTTCGCGAACTCGTCCTACTCCTCTGAGCTAAGCTGTAGGCCGTTTTCCATCTATCTGGTTACGGGTCGTCGGAAAAGCTCGATTGGTCCGTAACAATTTATTACAATAGAAAATGCTTATTTTATATATTAATTTGATAGGACAGCATTCGGAGTAGTGTAAAATATCATTCTTACAATACTTCTGTACCATCCTACGGTACATACGAATGAATATGTGCCTGTCTTATAAAGCCCTTTGCGAGGATCCCGATTCGTATTTGAATGTCAGCTATCCCGCTAATAACAGTTCATTTATTATTCGCATGCACGTTATGTAGGTACGTGAAATCTACTAGAAATTGCCAGTAAATTGCCGGCTTGTTGGTATATCGACCGTGCTGAGTACGCAATGATTTACTACATCACGGTGCAGTGGCGGATTCTCTTGTGATTAAATTAATACACTTCCAGCGAGTGCTGATTAAAGTGCAAACATAATAGGTAACAAGCTGCACCGCTAAAATTGATCGAGAAAAGCAATCGCGTGAGAGCGCACGAAAAGGAGCACCATCGCTCGGAAAAATTTACTTTGTGCATTTTAGAGTAACTGTTTATTTATGCGCAGAATATGAGGCAAAGTGAAGCTATTTTTCTTTTGCTTGGAAGGATTACATTCGCCGATTGCTCAATAGAAACTTTCATGTGTAAGCGCAGTATTATTCAAAACTAAACAGAAACGGATATGTCGTATTTACTTTAAATGTTATTCGCGCTGCACGTATTTCCATTTTTCTATTTTTAGAAGAGTAAAGAACAGTCAGCTGAAAAGTATTTATTTCAAAAGCATTTATAGTGCAATTGAATGATGTATAACATTCATGTTCCTAGTTTCAATAGAGACATCTTGATTCTTTCTATTCATAATGTAATATTAAATTGATTTTATTGTAAAGTTATAAGAATCATTTATAAAGCAGTTATATATTCAAAAGAAATTTGAGGCAATAAACTCTCTTGACGAAAATGCTCCTTAAGAAGTGAGCTAGCATGATATTATAAGTAGAAATTGTATTGATTAATGGTGTGTAATTGTTGGTAGTACTGAAAGTAATTCGGTAGTTTCAGTAAAAGAAACTGTCGCACTGAAGACTCAGAAACTGTAGGTAAAATGGACGATTTTCCTGGAACTTGTAATGGACGAACTGACGTTGACGGATTTTTAGAATTCGCAAGTCGAAATGGTTTCCTGGAAATCTCCGATGAAAGAACGTTTGGTGGCGGAGGCCTACGATTTGCAGGTATCAGGGTACGCTTGCCTGCTTGTTCTTGTGGAAGATCTTGCTTCAGTGAATCCTCAAAAATTACAGACCACAGATCTGCTGGTTGAACATTCGCTAATGCCCACTCGGGAATTGAAGGTCTTCCTGGACGATCTGAGGGCGGCAGAAATTCAGAAATCCACGCTGGTAATGATGTTGGAATTACAGAACCTTTCCCTGAATATTTTATTGGTTGAACTTGCGCTAGAGGAGCCTCGGGAATTATAGGTCTAACAAAAGGTCCTTCTGAACGATCTGATGGTGGTAAAGATTTATGAATTGGAGGCATACTAGAAATTCTTTCTGGAATAATCGACTCTGGGATTACATAATCTTTCCCTCGGTGTTCTGTTCCCTGAATTTGCTCTAATGGAGTCTCCCCAATTACAGAATCATTGCTTGGAAATTCTGCTGGAAATGCTTGCGCAAACTCGGGAATTACAGACCAAATCGAAGGTCCTTCTGAATTAACTGTTGATGATGCTGTTTTAGGAATTGCAGGCAACATCGAATGGTTATTGGGAAGGTCGGAAATTTTAGATAAAGCAGGATGATGGATTACAGGAATCGCTTGTAATTCTGTGAAACATCTTAGTTATAATAACAAAGAAACTTAAAATAATACGAACTTAAAAAATACATCTTACCAACTGCAAGCCATGCCATGGAAATTATTAAAAATTGGAGGCCCATTTTTACTTCTGTAGTAACGTAAGGTAACTATAGAGAACTGAAATGTGCTTCACTATTTATACTATCACTTTCTTTCATTATAATCTTGCGATATCGAACAATTATGGGATCATAAATACATAATCTGAAGACTTACTTCATTGATTTTAAAATTAATCTAGTACAAACATATAAAATGATTACCTTTATGGTAGACCCACCCAACTCTTTATTTAGTTGCCGACATTTTTTTGAAAATTCTTTACTGTAATACATTTTCATTTTTCTTCCTAGTAATAGGTTTTAAAATTAGAAATTATCCGATAATTTTGTAAGACGTTCACCTAGCGATCCTCAATGAACTTAGTTTCGCTTCATTGCCAGGACTAAACTGTAACGAATTTACTTGTAGCAGGTAACCACTAACCATGATCTTAAGTCATTAATTAACAATTAATCTATTAATTACGGCGGTTTAAATCCCCAAAAGCGCAAGAAGTACGATCAGCCCTTGAATAATGAGAGCACTTTCCCACCGCTCTTAAATATCGCCTTCTATTTTCAATAAAATTACCGATTAGACGATTACCTTAAAATCGAATTTTGTACTCTACATATGCTTGTGATATGAATTTTATATAGACAGTTTCAGGAATAGAATGGTTGATGATATTAGTTCGGCGTATTATTAACAGTGACTAAATACGAACTTGATGTAAAGCATTTTGCATTTGGTTTTCAAATTGTGGAAGGCTATAATGTACTATAAAGAAATGCCAATTTAAACAACTACGCCATTAATATAATGTATTCCAATCTCAAAATCTGTTCCATCTAGTTGTTATAATTTGTTTGTTGTTTGTTGGCTAAGAAATGTTTATTTTAATTTTATTTGAAAATTGTTTTTTCTTTACTTGCATTTACATTCAAAGAAATAAACACAAGGTACGTAACATGACAGCTACGACATGCCTTTTAGCAGTAACATACAACCCTAATTTGAAAACTTTTCATTCCTTGTTACAACAGCGAAAATCTCATTGATAAATAATTATGTGACAAGTTATGAATTCTTTCTTTCTTTCTTTCTTTATCATGATCCTCGTTTGTGCCGCTTCCGCAGTATCGAGGCGTGTTGTGTGTGAATGTTTTTGCTTGGGTCTTGTTACACCTCTAATGCGATCGTAATTCGAGAAGTGCCATTAATTTGATCCCCAATGGCAAAATGGAGACCGGGACCCAGTACCGACCATCTAGGAAATTAGAAAAATTTCCGACCCTGGAGAGATTCGAACCAGGAAGCGTTTGGACTATTACATCCAAAGCTTGGCTCTCTACCACTGAGCCATCCCCGCCCGTAAGTTATGAATTCATTTTTACGAAATCCTATGTTCATTTTTAATCTTATCTCAAATAAATTCTGCGGTAATTAATATTTTTTGCTGTTTTAAACCTTTTTTATATTTTTATTCATTCATACTACCCCGGGAGCCGCTTTCGCATTACATCGGGGGTCGACGAACATACATACTAGCTATTCACTCAACGTGCACCCTAAACTTAGCTATGTTGAAGACGGACGCCTCAACCGAGTCTTGACTCCGCGACCGATTGAGCCGCATTTCGCTGTGATCCCGAGTGACTGTATTCGCACTGCCCCATCAAGGTCCCTTGTCCTGTTATAAACTGCAATTAAATTAAGATTTATAGTAAATTTTCTGCACGCGCACATACAAAGATTCGCCACCACTACCTTAAGGTTATAATGTACAATTACAGGACTATTAATATTAGGGGCCTCGGTTGAGTAGTGCCGATACACGTTGCCACTTGAGGTCACAGCGAAATGTGTTTGATCGGCTGGGGTGTTCGAATCCAGACTGGGGCGACCGCATTTCGTTTAGTTAAGTTTAGGGTGCATGTTGTATTAATGTTTAATGTGTAAGGGACGTCCGCACCCCGTTGAAGTAATGCGAAAGCGGTTTCCAGGAGGGGAACGGTAGTATGAATGAATTAAAAAAAAGACTACTAATATTGCTGAAGCGATATTGTATAATTTATATTAATTTATTTCACCAGTGTATTGGGTAAGTCCAGTGCAACCCTGTGTGGAACAACTAGAGTAGTTCGGACATTCGGGTTCTCAGGTTGCAACCAAACGGTCGGACTTTAGTGATCACTGGCTGTAGTGAAGATAATTATTAAATAAATAAGACTGAATCTACGTTTAGTTGAGACACATCATCATCATCACATTGACAGCCTTTTGGTGTCACTGCTGGGCATTGGTCTCTTCTCTGCCACGTGTTTCTCCTTAGCGCTAAGGTAGATACAAGGGGGACTTACAGCTCAACGTCGAATTCGAACGACAGAAATTCCAGTTAAGCCACAGCGCCTACATAATTATATAAAAGTAGATAGTGATGAACCTATTTTTAATTTTAGTACCGAAGAACACAGAAGAATAGAACTTATATTAGTCAGTGTAACAATACATAATAATACATGGAAGTAGATAGTGGCGCGCAATAAGCACAATTTCTAAAGATTTGTACGATACTGAGTTTTCACATATAAGATTACAACCGAGCGCGATAGTTTTAAGGGTATTTTACAGTAGAAGTCAAATACAAGGAAGAGTGTAGAAATGTAAAACAATAGACATGTACGTAGTGGAAAATCCAGGTGCCGTTTTGTTAGACAGAAATTGGCTAACAGCTTCCAATTTTGGCTTAACTAAGTTAGAACAACCGTTACCAGATGTTAAGGTATTGCAGGTAGATCAAATAGATAATTTAATGAGAGAATTTTGGACATCATTTGATGGCATATGAGAGTCATATAAGTACGAAAAATTTGGTTTTAATCTTAAGACAGATGTAATACCGATTTTTGTAAACCGCGGCCGATTTCTTTGGCATGTGGATGCAAGTAGAAAACGAATTAGATCGTCTTCAACGAGAGGGAATTATAACATCCACTGAAACTAGTTTTTGGGATATGCTTCTGGGTTCAGTACTTAAATCTGCTGGTACAATTAGAGTTTGTGCCGACTACAAAACAACTTATTTAGAGGAAGTGAAGTATCCGTTCCGAGAATAAAAGATATTTTTACATCTTTTCAAAATTGCCAGGAATTTAGTAAGATAGACCTAAGTCAGGATTATAATGAGTTATCGAAAATTGCCACTTGGAGTACCACCATAGGTTTAGTCAATAGGCTACAGTATGGCGTTGCACCAACAGCAGCATTAATTCAAAGACGTTTGGAGCAGTGTTTGCAATCGATTCCGCGGGGTGTGCTATTTCCTAGACGATTTTATTGTTACGGGAAAACACCGGCTGGAACATTTAAGAAAGTTAAGAAGGGGTATTAAGCTCTAGTGTGGTTCAGTGGTTAGAACACTGGGCTCCGGTGCGGAAGGTAGGGAGTTCAAACCCCCGACTCAATGCCTACCCCGTTGTTTTAAATAATTGGGTACCTGCAATCGAATTAACAAGGGATAATAATGCGGTTGCCTAATGTGTGATGCTCACCACGTGTCATTAATTTGGCAAATGGTTTTGTAAGCGAGAGAGGCCTAAAACAGGGCGACCCTTTGCCGACGAGTCTGTTTAATGTAATCCTGGAGTCCATGGTAAGAAAACGCAAAATCAAAATGGGCTACAACGTACTACGAGATTCCCACCAGTGCATTGCATACGCGGATGACCTGACACTGCTAGACAAATCAAGGGACGAGCTAAAAGCGCTATTCATAAGCTTGAAAATAAATGCAAAAGAGGAAGGCCTAGAGATTAACGAATCAAACACTCAGTTTATAATCTTGGGCAGTAAACGAGAAAGTACGGCAGAAGTGCTGAAGATAGAAAGAAAAGAGCTGGAGTTTCAAAGAGAAAGAAAGTGTAAGGTATCTTGGGGTAGAACTACCAAGCGACAGCAGTTATAACAAGGCGATAGAAAGGCGCACAATAGCCAGGTCAAAGTGTGTGTTAAGACTATCTAAATCGATAGTAAGGCTGGTAGTGCTTTTCGGTAGTGAGTTGTGGGTTTTAACACAGGAAAATCAAAGGAAGTTAAAAGTGTGGGAGTGAAGAGTACTGAGACGTATATGTGGAGGAGTCGAGAAGGGAGGCACATGGAGACGAAGATGCATGCAGAATTGACGGAAATATACAGAGAACCAAGTATAGTGAACCTTGCCAAACGCAGTAGATTGAGGTGGTTGGGCAACGTAGTATGGTTAAACGAGGATCAGTTGACATGGCGTCTGTTCCATCAACAGTTAGCAGGTAATAACAGGAGAGGACGACCCAGGAGAACGTGGTGGGAAGATGTCTAGGAGGATTTGGAACAGCTGGACTTTAGGGACTAAGAATTATCTGCTGAAAAGTAGAAAAAGTGGAAGGAAATAATTCATGTCATAGCCATTCAGGCCTGAAGTGCTGGACGTACAACACTAAAGGCGCCAGCGCCGCAAACTATTACTCAAGTAAAATCTTTTGCGCATATGGTCAATTATTATGCGAAATTTAACTGTCCACTTTAGTGAGTCCAATTTATGAATTCATGAAGGAGTTTATGTGGCACAATAGAGCAGAAACTGCTTTCGCAGAAATTAAAATGGATATACATAGCTTCGGATCGCATTTTGGTACATGTAAAAAAACTGGATACCAGCGGTGATAAAAAAGAAACTGGGTTGCGTTACATTTTTGTGGGAACTTGAAGATAACACACAAATATGGAAACGATACGCGAACCAAATGTTTGCATACAAGAAAGCTGCAGGAATCGGTAACGGGGAAGTAGTCGAGGATGTTGCAAATTCAAATACCAGTAGTATTAGCCATAGAATAACTGTGGATTCTTTGATAAAAATACAGGAATAGTTCAAGAAAGGCCTGTCCTGAGAAGAAGCTGCAGGTAAAAGTGAGAATCTGAGAGATTTAGAGAAGATATCAAAGTGAAGTAAATGTAGTTTAATTTGGGTATAGCTTTTAAGTATACACATGTTATCTGTATCTCATTTACTACTTTATACAATCAGTGGAGGTGTGCAGTATATTAAGGTACGTCCACTGCAACCCTGTGTGGAGCAACTGGAGAAGTTCGGGCATTCGGGTTCTCAGGTTGCAACCACACGGTCGGGCTTGAGTGATCAGTCGCTATAGTGATTATAATAATTAAAAATATAAGACTGAATCTGTGTTTAGTTATTTCTAAGTACGCCATAGTGTCATGGTAGCTCAGGTGGTAGGGCGCTCGCTTTCTGAGTAAAACGTCGATTCTGGCTTGGGTGCGAAACCTAAGCACTACCATGCAAATATTTAAAAATCTTGTCTGCAATCCACCATACACAATTTCCCAATCCGGCTTGCAGCCGTGGGTTCTTAATGCTAAAAACATTCTCCGGAATTTCTGTCGTTCTGATTCGACGTTAAACTGTAGTGTTTCTATCTTGGCACTGAGGGGAAACACGTGGCAGAGAAGAGGCCGATGCCCCGTAGTGGGACTAAAAAGGCTGTCAATGATGATGATGACCCCAAATATAACATTGTACATTATCAATTCCCAGTTATTAGGTCCAAATTCATAGTAATACGGAGCAGAAAATCTTTAACACCAGTTTAATGATATAAAATTATTGAATCAACTTACTGCTATTGAACTACCACTCCGTAATTTAAATCTGAACTGACTAGTCGATTTTCATTAGTACATAATTGAGTAGCGTAGTGCAATTTTAAACTTTAAGAAATGGACTTACAGATCAAAAGCATGTACTGGAAAAAATCAGTTCTTACATTAGAAAACAAATTATTAATATATAAAAGTATAATCCGTCCCATCTGGTCCCACGGCTGCGGATTATGGGGATGCGCCAGCAAATCGACCATCAACGTAATCCAATGGTTCCAATCCAAGACACTTAGACTGTTATCCAGTGCCCCATGGTTCGTGTCAAACTTAACGCTTCATAACGTCTTCAATATTCAGTGTGTGTTAGATGTAATTAAAGAAACAGTCAACCCCTTAACGGAAATACCGGAAATTCGAAGATTAAAAAGAAAGGGGCCGATAGACAACGGATTGAATTAGGGGTGTTGTAACTACGAGGACGGACAAATATGAAAGGGATTGGCACTACTGCGGACGCTATAAGTAACTGACTGTTTCCAAATCATATCCAAATTGTAGCTGAAACTTTCGTCTACACATAGCTAAAACGGCATCCTGTCAGAACTTGCGTGGTAGGCTGTGCATGCGAATGAACAAGTTAGTGCAGCTGTCGCATGTGACACAAGTCAAACTTGGGGCAGAGAGCGAACATTCGGTTTTGTTTCAAATTGGGAAAACGGCCACGGAGACATTCGAGATGTTGAAAACTGTGTACGGTGATGAGGCCATGTCCCGTACTCGCGTTTTCGAGTGGTTTGCCAGATTTCGTGAAGGTCTGCAGGACCTTTACGATGATCAAAAGTCGGGTCGTTCGATCACAACGAGAAACCCCGTTTCCACTACCACCACGATCAAAAAAATCCGACAACTTGTGGCGGCTGATCGACCACCGACACTGAGAATGATGCAGCAGGAGCTGAGTATTAGCCGTGAAACAATTAGAACCATTTTGGAGAAGGATTTGAAGAAAAGGAAGATCTGTGCCAAATTTGTCCTGCACAATTTGACCGTTGAGCAAAAAGCGCATCGAGTGGGCACCTCCCGCGACTTCATTGCAACAGCCAACAGTGACCCAAATTTTCTGGATTCAATTGTTACTGGTGACGAGTCGTGACGCTTCCAGTATGATCCAGAAAGCAAGAGACAAAGCATGGAATGGCGATCGAAGACGTCTTCGAGGCCAAAGAAATTCCGTCTCCAAAAATCGAAAGTGAAGACCCTGCTGATCGCTTTCTTCAACAGTCAAGGCATCATTCACTAAGAATTTGTGCCACGAATCAGCTCCATCTCAGATGATGATGATGATGATGACGGTGTCACCATCACTAGCCTGTACTACAAAGGTGTCATGACGCGTTGACTAAAACGCATTCGACGTGTGCGACTGCATTTGGCAGCCTCCGGCAAGTGGCACCTTTGACACGACAATGCCCCTGTGCATTCTGCCTTGATTGCGAAGACGTTTTTGACGGCAAGAAATGTCCCAGTCTTAGAACATCTTCCCTATACGCCGGATCTATCTCCAGCGGACTTCATGCTGTTTCCTCAGCTGAAATTGACCCTCAAGGGAAGGCGCTTTGACGACGTGGAAGACATTCAACGGAATGTTACCGCCGAACTAAACGCACTTCCTCGCGACAAGCTTAAGCAGGCTTTCCGCGACTTGTATCGTCGATGTCAACGGAAGAAGAAGAAGTCGAGGGTGATTACTTCGAAGGACGCTAGAGGTATTTTCACCTATGGCTACCTCACATGTTTTGTATTTGATTAATCCCGCTATATATATGTCCGACCTCGTACATACAGGGTGATTTAAAAGGTGTCGTCCAAACTTAAGGGTGTAATGTGGGATGCTACACGAAGCACAAAATGTCGGAAACCCATGTCTTATTTCTAACCGTTATCTAGTTACAGAGGATTTATTTGTTTTTATCATTGTTCTGTTAATTCAAGTTATAATAGGAAATAAGTCAAACAAATTCTAATTTGTTAATGCAGAAGGTATTTCTAGCTTGAATTATTGTTGTTTTCTAAGTGCGGATGATGGAGCCTTTTTCTGGACGTGAATATTCCAAAATGCATTTTGTATATGGCTATTGCAGCGGTAATGCTCGTGCAGCTGTGGTAAAATATCGAAGAAGGTATTCTCACCGGCGAAAGCCTGACCACCGAACATTCGAATGGTTGCACCGAAATTTGTGTGAAACAGATATGTAAATAACGTGGACAATAATGCTAACATTATTGACGTAGTCCAGCAAAATCCATCGACGGGTTCTAGAAGAATTTCTAGGCAATTAGGTATTACCCAGTCGACAGTTTGGCGTACATTGAACAGAAACAGCTTATATCCCTACCACATACAACGTGTACAAAATCTACATGATGATGATAATTTGGGGCGCCTACAGTTTTGTCAATGGTTGGTAGACGCTACAGCAAACAATTCAGAATTTTTAAGGCAAATTCTCTGGACGGATTAATTGCAGTTCACACGGACTGGTATCAACAACAATCACTGGGATTTCGAAAACCCTCATTATACATTCACAACTGCTTTTCAACAACGCTTCTATGTTAACTTTTAACGGTGCCATGTATTTAGACTTCTTACTATTCTGCATCTCAGGGTGACAAGACAGCGTGGAGAGGATAGGCAATGCTTTCCTTATGGGAATTTCGCTCCGACATTGCCAGTTCTATGCAACGGGCGATGGTATAAGTTGACTGAAATAAACGAAAACCAGAAGAATGCCACTGACAAAACGTAGCAGGTAATGAGGGATTATAGTTAAGCTGTCTATATTACAATAGCCGGATTTGTTTGTCTGTGATCGGTGCGTTTTTTCTAGAGAACACTTTGGTGGACACATATGGCATCACTGTTTGCCATAAGGCCCTGTACTGTCTAGTCACCCTGAGACGCAGAATAGACTATCTTGCCGGAACTATTATATATTCCTCAACAGTTGAGGAATGTTCGAAATTCCCTGCGTCGGCGCACATTTGTGATTATTTTTAATTTTTCTTGTAATTGTATATTTTATTTATTAAAAATAGAAATGTTGTTATAACTAGAAAACAACTGCGAATCGAACATGAGTTTATTGGCATTTTTTACTTATTTTAACATCACCAATTACACCTTAACGTTTGAACCACACCTTTTGAATCACCCTGTATATAATAATTTTATGCAGAAATATATCAATAAATTTTTTAGAAATGTTACAGATCGAGATGAATTTAAATCCAATAAAAAGGTATTTGTGTTACGGTTTTTATGGCCCAATTTTGTAATTTTGAATCCGCCCGCCGATGATACTACTACGCCATCTGTAAACCTACGAGCGAGGAAAAACCGGATCATATTTGATTAGTATTTCTTGCACCAGCATACAGCGAAAGTGATTTGAAGTTACAGTGTTCAGTGTGTGTGTGTTTGATTGAGTAATTATTCTACGACAGTTTTGAAATAAGGTAACGCGGTCATTTAAATTTTTAATTGATTTAACCAGCATCAGTGAAACAAATTGAAATACCTAATAAGTAATAATGTTGCGAAATTGCCGCCATAATTACGAATTTACAAATCTTAACCAAAGTAGGTACTTGTTGAATTTATTTAAAATCTCAAACAATACTTTTTCTGAATTTGCATTAGGGTTTATTAATTTCTGCATATTGCAAACTGCAATTGAAATTAACATGAAATAAATATACAGTGACGCAAGAATGTGTTGAATCACGCGGCGGGACTTCCAGGAAGTGACTGACAATTTAATCTTATCGCTTAGCATTAGGAACATTATTAAAATTGTTGGGCGCGTCTCCAACAAATAAATTAACACATCATTTTTGTCAGATTATATTACAGATAAAAACGCAAAATTGTGTGTGTTTAGGTAATCAAATTTAGTTACGGCGCTAAGAAATACAGTATTCAAATTAACTTAATTTGCCGTCGAATTACCGTTTGTAATTTTCCAATAAGCAGTGTCTGGCATGCACAGTTCATTGCTCGCCAAAAATTAATAAAATTTTATTACAAAGAATGTGGTAAACAGGCGGTTTTCAGAAATCTATTTTTGGATCAATAAACAGTTTTGTTTCTGTAAGAGACATATAAATCTCATTTTTTACTTTAAATCCTCTCATTATATACAGACTGACTCGAGTAAACTTCGGAGACCAGTGGCGTACCCAGTACGTTTTACTTTAGACATCTATTCTCTTGCGGTTGTAGTTATAGACATATTTACATGCGTGTAAGCTTTGTTAGTGTACATACATCGTAATAGAAACACATTAATTAAATTCAAGCGTGCTGGGTAGATTTTTTTGCCATAAAACACTTGTTACATAGTCGCTACAGACGTTTGACAACTACTAATATTTTATACGAGGTAAATAGACAGTAAGACAGCTGGAATTTAAATTTACTAGCTAATTTAATCTCGGGAAAGATAACTTAATCAGCTGAACTGTATTAGATGTGATTAATACTATGTGGCAATATAAATTTAATAAAATATTACGAAAAATGTAGTATGTGCGATTATTTATTACAGGCAGAAAACGCAACGATAGCTATTTTCACATAATTGCATATCTAAAGTTTAAGGAATATATTAAAAAAGAAAATAATATGACTCAATTAACTCCTGCGCACTTTCTCTTTGGCAAATTCATCTATAATTTCATCGACATTTTCTGTTTAATCACATAATATAGCTTTTTTGTCATTAATTCATACCCCTCCCCCCCCGAACCGCTTTCGCATTACTTCAAGGGGGTACGGGCGACCCTTACTGCAACATGCACCCTAAACTTAACTAAGTGAAATACGGTCGCATCAGCCGGGGTTCGGCCACGAGGCCGATCGGACCGCATTTCACTGTGATCTCGACTGATAGCGCGTATTCGCACAGCCCCACCGAGGTCCCTATATAATATATAGCTAGTTCTGTCAAACTTTCCTGCGACATTGTTGAACAGTAATATCTAATTAATTTTAATATTGATAAAGATTCTTCTCCACTTGGAATGGATACCGGAAAGGTTAAACAAATTTTCAATGATATAAAAACAATTGAAAAATTAATATAATATAATTGTTTGTTCAACGTTATGTCTGTAAAGTTTGAATGATAAAAGGGAAAATTACATTTTTATCTATTGAATTACTATTTCAATATAGTCAACAGATTTTCGAAATTCTGAGCATTATCATGTTTTTACCTTATAGACGTACAGTCATTGATAGCAGTTCTTCTTCTTTCTAATAGGACAGTTGCCCTGTTTATTACGAGTTAGCTGGAGATTCCATTGATGATGAAATCCAACTTTAGATCCATCTTTGTTGCGGTCGGCCCGGTTGTCTCCATCTAGGTGACTTGTTGCCTCTAAACATCTTCACCAGTCTTGTGTTTTCCATTCGCGTTATGTGTTTGTTCGATTTTTTTGCGTCTGTTTCTTAACCATTTCACTGCAATACCGTGGGTCCCAAACTTTTTTAAAACGCGTCCCTCTTTAGGCCAAAATTTTTCTCGCAACATCCCTCCTGTGGTACTCAACTTCATTCAGAATCAGTGACTAAACGGCTAACTAACGCCATCTATTATCAAGTAGCGTAATTTATTTATTTGTTTCCGTGTTTCTTGAAATTTCCACCATATTCGGGAGGTTGCTAGATTGCACTGGAATGATCCGGAAAATCCATTTTACTTTATATAAGCAACGGACCGTGATGAGATTTGTCATCCTTTCAAAACTGTGTGCTGTACTGCTGACTGTGTGTTGAATGCAGTAAATCGGAAAAAAATATTTAACGTTAAGCACGAGCTACACTCGTTTTGTTGCAGATGGATACATTTTTAAAACAAACATGACAGAAGATGACATAAGTTGTTGAATATATTAAATAGTGTACGTATTTCTCGCTACAGATGGACGAATCCACGGATATTTCTAATTGTACCCAACTTATAGCATTTGTTGTTCCTACATTTAATATCTTATTTCATAGTTTTATAGCAAATTTCTTCGGCTAATTTTCTCCCGCCATATTTTATCAATTATTTAGGGAGTCTATCTGGCTCTGGGGTTTTCTTATTTTTGTGTACTGTAAATTTCGCCTATTCCTTGTTATCATTTGGGTTTTGAAGTTTTAGTTCCTTTTCTTTAGAATCTGTGTTTCTGCCATATAGTTTTGCGAAATATTTCTACCGTTCTTCTGTAATTTTATTCGTATGAAAGTTCTCATTTATATCGTTTTTTCTTCCATACAAATCACTCTCCATATTTCTTGAAATTGTTCCCAATAATCCTTTTCCAACGATCTGTGTACTATAATTTGTATTCATTGCAGAAAGAATTGAAATTCGCATGAAATAATTACAGATAAGGGTGACTCAAGAATTTGATAATAGCGAGGGGCGGTACCCAGGATGTGACTGATTAACTGACTAACTCACAATTTAATCTTATCAACTAAATTAAAAATCTACTAACATTAAGCACATTACTAATGTTGGATGCATGAATAACGAGTAGATTAATAAGACAATTTTATTCAGATTTTTAGCAGATCTTTTTTGGTTTGTACGATTGTGGCTGTTCTAAACGGTTATTCCGCATTCAGAGCAATCTATTAAATGATCCGTTTGTTTCAAATTCTCTTCTCCCTTTAACTATCCATATTAATTATAGCCTGTGGTATTTTGGACTATTTCTCAGGATATGTCCGAAATAGTTTATGCTATTTTCGTATGTACTACACTATAGTTCACTCTTTCAGCACTGATATCTTTAACATTTTTTTTTTGTATAATCGATCGTAAGTAACATTTGACGAAGTTCATTCCGATTGATAGTTAACGCGTCTAATAGTAGATAGCATGGCTTAGAATTAAATTAAACCCTTTCGAGCTACTTCTGTTCTCGTTTTTATTTCTTCGTCTTCTTCTTCTTCTACCTAATCATTAATCCAGCATCGTAAGTACTTATACTTGTGTTTCTTCTCAAGTGGTTTACTGTCAACTATCAGATGTAATTTTTCAACTGAATTGTTACTTATTATCATACATTTTGTCACTCTTGCATAAACTCTAACTGCTTTACAGTTTTCATTTAATCTTGTTGACATACTTTGAAGGTCTTCTGCACTTTCTGCTAATATTGCGGTGTCATTCGCACATCGAATGTTATTAATGGTTTGTTTGATTTTAGTGTCTTGCGTATTACCATCCTCAGTTTGTGCTATCGCAGGTGGATCCAATGCAGACTCATATCTTTACAATTAATTCATGTTTTGTAATTGTCAAAGTATAAAGTTTTTATGTGTATTTCCCAAGTCTATTGTTTTTGCTAAATTTATGATTGCGTTTTTTCACCATGTACCGCTTTCGTTTTCCTGTTCATGTTACTTCCTTTAATCTTTTTTGTAGATTAAACTCCTTACATTTAACTATGTGACAATACCATTATTTCGGTGGCGTAATTTTCTTGCAATCACCTTTTTAATATTCCCCTCCCATTTGGAAATAACAAAGATAGATGTGTTTAGGTAATCAAGTTTATTAACGGCTTTGAGAATTATGGGATTAAAATTAGACTTAATTATAATTACGATTTGTAATTTGCCGATACTGATTATCTGATCCCTGGAAATAAAATGTTGTTATAAAGAATTGGGTAAACGTTCGAATTTTGAGAAATCTATTTTTGTTTCAATAAACAGCCGCGCTTTTCTCAGAAGAATTCGACGTTTCAAGTGAACTTCAAAAATAAATCGCATTTTCATCATACCTTATTAATAAGTACGTCAATACGTCATTGTTTTCTTAAAAGTAATTGACACATTATATTGTAATGCCCGTTGCCATGCCAAACTTAACTTAATATTTCGATTCAAACCAAGGGTAAAAAAGTAAATTCCAATAATATATCTCGAAGAATATTAACCTTCTTTGTAACAGAACAAAACTTTACGCTCACGTATTATTTACTTAGTTATATTAAATGTAAACGAACAATTAGAACAGTTACTAACTTGAACAATCGAATTAAATTCTTTTTTTGAAACTGAAAGTATATTTTCCTTTATCTCAACATTTTTAATTTCTAGAGAATCTTGATTTTCTTCAGTCCATGGACGGATAACGCCTATATCACTATTTACCTCCACATCGTGTTCCTCATTCTGGAGGTACTGGTGTATCGTAGATCTTATAGATGTACTGGTAGCAGACAAAGTTCTGTCTGCGATTTATAATTTATTTTTCAACGAATCCCTAACATAATTCTGTAATTGTTGTGGATTTCGATCCCCATTGTCTTTTTAAGCCAAGTATCTCAATACCGGTGTCAGGCAGAAAAGTTACTGAAGTCCTTCTAAGTGAATGCCCAGTGTAAGCTGTAGGGTCTTCAAGTTTGAGGAATTCCGTAACTGTAGCATGAAATTTTGCAAAATTGTTTTTGCCTACTGGTTAATTTAGACATTTTCCTGATTCATATTTTAAGAAGAATCGTCAATTTTCGGTATTTTTAGGTCTAACATTGATGTATTTACTAATTAATCCAATAAAATTGATATGACTTTCCTCTCTGATTACTGTTAGTAATCGTAAACCAACGTTGCACTCAATTTTTCGAATCTGGTATTCTTACTATTATTGCGGCATTTTTACCTTCAACGTCGTTTGTAGACACTTTACATAATTGATCGTTCCTACAAGCGCCAGAAATCCTTCATTAATAAATAATAAAAAATAATAATAAATAAAATAATAAATATATATCGTCAGGAGCTTGGATGAGGAAATTATCTATATCTTCTCTTCTAAATATACAGAATTTTTGGATTTATATCCATCGTTTTTTCATGGCACCATTCTTTAAAAAACTTATATGTGGCTGTATACCTTTCTTGGGATTTCACAGGCAGCAAGTTAGAACACGCAGCTTTAACCGTTTCCTCTATTTCTTTGCAGATTAAATTATCCATTTTTAACAGAAGAACACAAAACCCTTACAATTGTCAATATTACAATTTACTTTCAGCTTAGACCGCGTCGTCATTTGAGAACCACACCCAGCATTATCAGGTAAGGCCAGACCTGTAGCTTGTCTGCCTTTACAAGCATTTGCTCTAGAATTTTGAACAATATTTGTTCCTAGGGCCTGCCTGCCTAAACAGGGTGCAGTGCAGTGTACTTAGATTTTTTAAACCTTGGGGCGGACAAGGTTTTGATCTTAATGTTTTTTGTTTGCCAGGACAATAATACTTAATCGGCTTACGCCTGTTAGCTGTTTGTAAAACCATACAAACTAATGTTTCGTAAGACATTGCAGCTTGCATCTTCAGAATGAATAGAACACTGAACTCAAATCCAAGAAGTGGAGGTATTTAAATCTGTGACCCAGTCGGGCAGAACGGAGTTCTGGTTGGCTGTCACCGTTGGGCAAAGACGGATCCGGTGGAGCGTGATCGTGTGATCGATGATGCGTAGGAGTCCTTAAAGGATAAACTGCTGGAGTTCAAACTTTACTGAGCCTAAAACCATCCTCCCTGTTTATGTTGTTAAGTTGTTTCTCAATTTCAATTGCTTCACGTATGATACGAGGGAAGAAATGAGGTACTCTAGCGAGTACCCGAACATTGTCAAAGTCCATCTTATGCCCAGTTAAACCAGTATGTTGAGTCACCGCAGATTTTGTGATGCGTTTATGTTTGCAATCACCTTTGCGCTCTCGCAAACTCTTAACTCAATGGAACGACCAGTTTGTCCGATTTCGTTTGAGCCACAAGAGCAAGGGATGTTGTAGATACCGGCTGATTGTAAATTTGATATATGAAGCTTTGCGGATCTACAACCGTTTCCCAAAGTTTCATTAGTTCTAAAGACTGTCTTTATGTTGTACCTTCTAAGAACATGCCCAATCTTATCAGTAGTGCCTTTACTGTAAGGTAGAAAAGCTAAGCCTTCCGGAGGTGCCAGTTCCTCCTTAGCCTTGGGCTGTTCCGCATTGCGGATTGCTCTCTGAATTTCTGTGGCTGTATAACCGTTTTGTTGTAACGAGGAGATGAGTTTTCCCCTGTTGTAGGTGTTCTGCATGTGAGATTCGGACTGCTCTGGTTGTTAGAGTTTCTAGAACAGCTGCTTTCTGCATCAGGTGATGATTCGAATTTGCATTTAAATACCTCTCTGTATGTATTTTTTTTCTGTAAACTGTGTGCCCCAAGCTGCCATCTGGTTTACGTGTAACATGTACGCCTAAAAATGGAATACTGCCATTTTCCTCTACTTCCACTGTGAATTGGATATTATGAATTGAGGTGTACAGGTCATAGCGGTGAACCCATAACCGCTCTTTCACCCTATTCATACAAGTTGCCATTCCAACTAAAAAAGGTGTTTTTCAAACATACTTCGACTAATTGGTTTAGATCTGTATGTAGTTTATCTCTTAGGATCTCTAACACACCATCTACCGTTACTTTTGTGCAAAGGGAAACAACGTCGAAACTGACTAGAACACAGCCGAAAACTTTTGATCTTGTTGACGAAGTCACAGGAATCACTTATGTATGTACAATTCTGGGTTGCCACTAAGTGGTCGAAGCTTAGTGGCTAAGTATCTTGCTAAAGTATGTGTAGGAGAATTTATAGCACTTACAATAGGTCTGAGTAGAACTCCAACTTTGTGTTTTATTTGGGTAAATCATAAATACGTGGGGTGATAGAGTTTTTGGGTATGATGCGCTGTTTTTCCGTGGTGTCAATAGCATCAGAGCAGTTGATAGCAGCAGTAACTTTTGAGATGAGAGAGTTAAGCGGAGTGCGATTAAGCCTTCTGTAAATAGAATGGGACAACAGTGCTTCCATTTTTAAATTATAATCTGAGGAGTTCATCACAACAGTAGCATTGCCTTTATCTGCTTTCTCTTGCTAATTTCACTGCTTCTTTCTCATTTTTACCGATACTGGAGCGGGGCAGCTTCGCTCTTCTTATTATGCTTGATACCTTCTCTCTTATGCTTTTAGAAATTACTGTAGATAATTTGTAAATTGCTGCTTCTACGCCAGATACTTTTTCTTCCACCGGAATGCGCTTGGGTGCTACAGCGTAGTTGAACCCTTTCTTTAGAACAGATGTCATTTGATCATCTAGCAGCATATTGCTAAGGTTTACGATCACCTTGTCATTAGGTAATTCGTTCCGGGCCGATTTCGGAACTAACCGTTCGTATTTGCCAGTTTGACGGTTGCTAGTTCTAATGTAGTTTGAGCCTGCTTACACGTTATTGTGTCAATTTCTCCTACAGAGATGCTTCTAGCGTTGTAGTTGTAAATGTAGCTCATACAGCTTTCAGTCAATTTTATCAAGTTCTATGCGAGTTCTACTTTTTTCCGATTTCAGAAGCTCGAGATTTGCTTCCCGAAAAATTCGCTTGTTGTGCCGGTTACGCAAATGGTGTTTGATAAACACATAGTTTTGTAGAACCTTGTTGTCACGACAACGTTTTAAAAGGCCAAGTCCGCCGGTAACTTGGCTTTCTTTTGTCTAAATTGGTCAGCTGTTCTCGTTTGAGTATAAACATCCTCGCTGTGGAAGTATGAAATATATTCTTTGAGGCAGATAAGCTACAGGTCGGTCCTTACCTGATAATGCTGGGTGTGGTTCCCAAATGACGGCGCGGTCTAAGCCGAAAGTAAATTGTAATATTGACAGTTCGAGAAACCGCGAAAACCTCGAAGATTATAATCCTTACAATTATCGTTGTAATTCTTTACACACTCATTGGTACCTTTTGTTGCATTGTAGCCAAGGAAACTTCCAAAGTAGGATTTGATTTAACCAAAGAAATAAATATAAATATTTTGTCAGATAAAAAAAAATGTAAATAATGACAGTCTAAAAAATGAAACTGCATTCTCGATCCAAAAATGATACTACCCTTAGTACATACATAACTATTTGCCGGCTTCGGTGGTCCAGTGGTTAGCGTATGTGTCTTCAGATCTACAGGACGCGGGGTCGAACCTGACCAAGGTGGGTGAGATTTTCCTAGCAGGACAAAATCTGCGCCTTCTGCCGGATAATATGTAAAACCGTAGGTCAGATAGGCAAAATTCATATTTAGGGTGTACTATAAGCCAATGATGGACGCACTGCTTAGAGATGCTTGGAAAACCGCGTCCTGGATCTCGCTCTTTCAAATACAATACAACACAATACAAAAAACTATTTTGTTTCCATCCTAGAACTCGCTGAAGCTGTAATTTAGAATGTTATGTTGTTTGTTTACGATTTGTCTGTAAACGTTTGAATGGCATATAAGTCAAAGTTGCAAATGCCAAAATGTCTATCATTAAATGACAATTTAAATACACATTATTGAAGATGAATTTTTGTCTATCGAAGTACTGTATACGTTTAACCTACAGATTCAGTCATAAACAGATGCCAAAGGTATCTGGGGGTGCATGAGCCCCCATAAATAGAAATAAAGAAACAAAGAATATTCAAACTCGAAGACTGTCTCGGCCCCAAAACTCCTTATACTATATTGAAAATTTGGTTTAAAGTCTTGATTTTATTCTATTAAATTTTTAATTGTACAGGCAATTTAATTTCCCATATGCTATAATTTGCATTAATTTGCTTGCAGAAAAAAATCGAATGGAGAACGACATGAGCCCTATCGTGGATGGAGTGGTCTATCTAATAATGGCCACGTTGATTCCTGGCGCTAATCGGCGTTTTTTATTCGCTTGATGTACTGAATCTACTAAGTTCACTTCATGAAAATAATATTATACCAATTATTGATAGAAATTTCACCCTTTTCGGTGATGGGTTCTCTATAGGCGTGACGTCTAACGCCCATCAACTAGCGGTCGTTGCTGTACATAATCAAAATTTCATCGGCGCAACGTACCAATATGCCTCGGGAATTCTCATCCTGGCAACCAATGTGGAAAGCGATAATTTTAGATTTGGTGGACAACTTCGTGTGATCATGAGAGGTAAGCAATAGATTTGACCGAACACGGAAAAAAAATGTTAAAGATACAATTATTCGTTTATTTCCATTTGTTTGCGTTTCTCGTATTGCTCGATGATGGTAAGTCAACTGGTTGACTTCTTTCATGTGTATTCGTCTCTTTTCTCATTTAGAGAAATTCGTAGGTAATAATGAATATACATATAAGTGAATGAAGAAGTGAAGAAGAATGATTAATTAGCTTTGGTAACCAACATAACCTTTTTCTTCTAAAAAACTCGTTAACATTTGAAACTTTATGTAAATAATTCATACAATCGCTTTGGCAAAAAGCAAGTGTAAGAACCATTAATTGTCATTTAAACTCTTTAAATACTGAAAACATTTTATTGGTCTAACGATAACGAGATAACAAATTCAAAAACACTATGATTATTTAAATTAAAATTATTTTATTAAATTATTTCAAGTGCGCGCCGTTATTTATCATGCAAAAGTTAGTCCACAAATTCATTTCGTCCATTGCTTTTTGGCTAGTCTGCCTCGGAATGAAGTTGCAGGCATTTTCGATTTTGAGGCGAAGATTTCCCATATTTTCCGTCTTTTACATTATCCCATAGGTAGTAATCCATTGACGTTAACCATGGCGATCATGGAGGCCAACGAACAGGGCCTTATGTGCTAAGCCATGAATTTTGAAAATGGGCGTCTAAATAATGTCAAACAATGCGGTCGTTGTAAGTACCAGCTCCGTCTTGCTGGTACCACTTGTGCTTTTGAAGGGTTACAAATGACAATTCGTCTAGCATATTCTCTAAATTTGTTTGCAAAAAATGAAAATGTCCAGGCCCATCTAAATAAACATCGAAAAAATTGACGCAGAACCGCATTATCTAAAAGGCCAGCCCATACGTTCAAAGAATATCGAACTTGCGGCCTAGTCTCTCTTATTAAACGGGTATTCACTGTTGTATAATAATGAAGATTTTTCCTGTTAAATATTCCCGAATTTGTAAATATATATTGCTCAATCCATAGCATTGTTCTGGAAAAATATGCATCTTGCTGCAGTTTTTCGCGACACGAATAACAAAAGTCACCAGGATGAAGAGTTTGTGCAGGTGTGCATTTATAAACACGGTACTTATGTTTTCGGGTGATACTCCTCTCATATGAATCATCAGTGCCACCACACTCTTGAAAAATTCTTCTGATGGAGTTTTCTAGATCAATCGCTAATTGCGTGCTAATTCACTTCATTAGCAATAATTCCTTTTCTATACGGCCCTCGCGGTCTTCTAAACCTGCCACAAACAGCCCAATTTAATGCAATCCTTGCAGACATTGTGCTGGTAGGAGGTAGCTGTCTGTCTGGATTTATTATTATTATTGTTTGTTTGGGCTTTGGCCTTGGCATGCCTTTCGTCACTGCAACCCTTAGTGCTTCTATTGTAACTTAGAAGCCCTTTCCCTTGTTAGAGAAGTTTAAGGCTATTGAAAAACCTGAGAATGAATGTCTCTGAGATTCAAGTCCCTTATTTCGGTAGGTGTGCTAGTCTCTTTTCCGAGAATGTTGTGTCTACGTCGACCGGCAGCATCGCATCTACATAGGATGTGTTCAGCCGTTTCTGCTGCCTTATTGCGTAGGCGGCATATTTGGTCCTCAGGCTTACCAATCTTGAATAGATGGTATTTCAGTGGAGCGTGGCCTGTGAAAAGACCAGTGATGGTCTGCAGCTCCTTGCTGAGAGACAACGCGTTCCTTGCTTTGTTTTGCGAAATAGTTATAAACTGTTTTGCCTGACGTTGTCCTGGTGTGTTTTCCCAGTACGAGGATGTTCCATAGGCTGACCTCGTGCTTAATGTGGCTTTTCAGGTTCAGATCCAGTGTATGCCGTTGTTGCACCTATTTTTGCGAGTTTATCGGCTTTTTCATTGCCTGTTATACCCTCGTGCCCTGGAACCCACCATAGAGTTACGTGGTTTTTGCTGACCAGTTGCTTGAGGTTGCGCAGGCATTCCCAGACAAGCTTGGATTCACAGGTATAGGCTTTCAGAGCCTTTACTGCTGCTTGGCTGTCTGTTAGAATATCAATTGTTGCACCTTTATAACCTTTCCTGAGGTTTATTCTAGTGCAGAGGTTTATGGCATAAACCTCAGCTTGGAAGATGGTAGTTCTGGTTCCAAGGGCTTCATACATGCGGCAGCCAGGGCCGTATACGCTCGCACCAGGACCTCCTTCCCCCATCTTTGACCCATCCATGTACCATTGGAGCGATCCTCTTTTAAATGGAGGCACTCCTGTTGACCATATTTCTCGGTCCGGAATGTCACATTGAAGGGTTGGTCAAAATTGTATGTTATTTGCATAACGTCTGATACGGTGTACGCCGTTCGCTCTAAATGGGCGAAGTTTAGAATTTCTAAGTGGCCTGTTAGGTCCCCTGATTTAAAATGGTTTATCCTTCCGAGCGTCAGCGCATGTAGCATCGCCTCCTTTTGCACCTGTAGGTGTAGGGGCGTTAACCCTAAAATGGCTTCCATTGCTGCAGTTGGATAGGTGCTCATGGCTCCTGTGATACTCAGACAGACGAGACGTTGTATCTTCTCTAGTTGTTACTGAGTAGTAACTTGTGTTGTTTTTGGCCACCATACAAGCGATGCATAGGTGATCATGGGTCTTACAATTGTCACGTATGACTAGCAGATCAGCTGTGGCTTTAGACCCCAGTTTCTTCCAAGAAGCCTGCGGCATTTTTGAGTTGCTACCACTACTTTCTTTTGGAGTTTTCTGATGTGTGAGTTCCACGTTAACCTTTGGTCTAGTGTTACTCCAAGGTATTTGACTTCATTACTGAAGTCAATGGTCGTTCCTTCTAGCGTGGGAGAATTCAGATTTAGCTTCCTTCGCTTAGTAAAGGGGAAAATGACCGTTTTCTTTGGATTTATGCTTAGGCTTTGACTTCGACACCATCTATTAATAGTATCGAGAACCATCTGCATACCTTGTGAAACAGTTGTGTCAAATTTGCCACGTACTATGATTATTAGGTCATCCGCATACCCTTGTAATTCGAAGTCGTGTCGTGATAACACGTTGTACAGATCATAAACTACCACGGACCACAAAAGAGGTGACAATACCCCTCCTTGGGGGCAGCCTCTAGCTGCCGTTATGGTAGTTTCTTCTCCTGCTAATTTGGCAGTGATCTCTCGACTTTCCAGCATGGTTTTAATCCATTTGGTAGTCGTAGGATCGAAGCCTTTCTGTCTGGATACAAATTTTAATAATTTTCAGACGCTAAAACAGAATTTCTATTGCTGTCAATGTAGATATCGTACATATCCTGCTTTTCTTCATCGGTGAACATCTTGACAATTACAAAATACGATAAAGAAACTCGACGTACACCACTTAAACATAATCTGTCGATTTTGTTATTAAAACAAATCATTTGTTATTTGTCAGTTTCAATTGTTTTATGAACGCGCGCTCTTCATCATCATCATCATAATCGTGATCCTCGTTTGTACCACTTGCGCAGTGTCGAGGCGGTGTGAGGCAAAGCTAACCTAGTTTCTGCAGTGCACAACAGGGCCCGAGTCTGCGCGTTACCGTATTGGTGCGAAATCTTGCGTGACTTACCTGGTGTGTGGATGTTTTTGTTGATGGGCTTGTTACTCTTCTAATGCGACCGTAATACGAAGAGAGTGCCATTAATTTGATCCCCAATGGCACCAAGATCGAGACCAGTACCCTTACCGACCATCCAGGGAATTAGAATAAGTTCCTACGCCTGAGGTGATTCGAACCGGGAAGCGTTCGGACTGTTATATCCAAGCCTGACTGTCTTACCACTGAGCCACCCCAATCCCCAACGGGCGTTTTGAAAATTTAAATAATCATCTGCTGTTGTTGAATTTGTTATTTCGTTATCGTTAGTCTAATAACCTGTTTGCAGTATTTAAATTTTACATGAAAATTAACCATACAGTCTCTCACTTTAATTATTGTTTCAATTGTTTTTCAAAGCCAAAGCAGTTTTATGATTAATTACACAAATTTTCAAATTTCAGCTAGTTTTTTGGAAGAAAAAGGTTATGTTGGTTACCAATTTGAAAAGCTATTTTTTTTGTCTATCTAATGGTATAATAATCCAATATGACGGCCATAAGAAATAAAAAAGTTAACCCTATTCAACTCATAGCGACCAAAAACGTAAAGTTACCGAGTTTGATTGAAATAGCGTGAATGGTAGGGAAGATAATAATTTATTTCTACAATCACAATTTTCAGTTTTTTCGTGATAAATCAAGAACCAATCAAAATAGCTAGGATTTCTTTAACCGACCTCGTATCTATTACTGTTTCTGAGATGCCTATGGTGAGCATCAAAACATTCACCACCCTGTATAACCTTAGATGGATTTTTGTATATTTTTCTGTTTGTTGTGTATTACTTTTAATACCTAATAGTCATTTTATGTTTTTTTTTGGTAATCTCACGATCAGTTAAGGAGTTGTAAGATAAATACCAACCCACTTATAATTCAAAACCACTATTTCACATTACTCCTTTCATCTAACTAAACGACCACTCTTTTCCAGTAACACCAAGGAGAGAAGGTTCGCGATCTGCTGTACCCACGATGAGGGAGTCTAGGCCTCGGTGGTTGTTTTTACGAGCTTCTCAACAGCGCCTTTTATACAATTCGACAGCCATTTCAGAACAGCCCAGAATGGTCTCTTGCCTACAGCAGCGGATTTTACAACAGCAGCTTCGATCTGCACCTAGTTTCGAGACCAGGGGAAATCACCATATCAACTATAATTAATCAACATCGACTGGGACTGCGCCTAAGTAATTCAAACCGAGGGGTGAATTTCAGGGGACATTTCAACCAGCAGCAAATTGCGTTTGGGATTAGTTTCTCCGAAAACAGGCTTCGCCTTAGAGCAAGTCTGAATCAACACCAGTTTCGTTTTTGCGTGAATGCCATCAAAGAAGGTTTTCAACTAAGGTGTAGACTCAACCAACATCGATTCGGGATTGCTGCAAATTCGATTGAAAACGGGATGCAAGTGCGAGGAGCCGCTGGTCACCATAGATTTGGCTTCCGTGTCAATACGGTTGCAAACAGTGTTAATTTTAGGGGATTCTTCAATCGGCACCAGTTTCAGTTTGGAGGTTTCCTGAATTCGAATTCGGAAAGGATGCAGATAGGGGTCTACTTCAATCGGCGGCGAATTGGCCTTCAATATGATTATGCGCGACGGCGATTTCGGCTGGAAACTATACAGGACCCAGATAATTCAGTAGAAGATTAAATTAAAAATTGGAAATTAATAAATTGTTTGCAAAATTAAAATTTTGTTCTTGTAAATTTTGATGGGTATTTATCAATGTGCTGATGGCATCTAGGTTTTCAGGAAGTATCTCAAGCTTTATGACGTCCCTTGCGAAAGTGGCTGAAACGCTGGAAATACAAGAACCAATGATTTGGTTTTATCTCGAAAATCTAAATATCGTCTTGTGTTAATTCAAAAATATAATTAGAGGATTATAATATTATTTTTGTCGTTAACAATGTATCTAAATTAAATCAAAATGTAATCACAATTATATGAAATAAATAAAATTAAAGTATGTATTATATTTAAGATGTTGATGTAAGCATTGCAGATACAAATTGTTATAAAGGGAAAAAGTTACTTGCACTTTTCAATACAACAATTATAGAGCTTAGATGAACCTGGCAATATCATGTTAAATTTATAAATGATGGGTAAAATATTAATTACTGCACTTTCAATTATCGACACTGATCCAATGCATTTTTTAAATACAAAGCAAATTTATTTCAGTTAAAATTTGTGTTTACTCTTTAAGGGTTGTATTTAGTAAGGCCGTCTTGCACCATGAAACCGTGAAACGCTAACTGAGATATCTCGCTGCATAGCGGGATGATTAGAAAACTAAGTTAAGGTCCATTTAGAGCAATCTGTTCTCCAACGGGCTAAATCACGAAAAGCGTTTTTTTCTTCATAAATGTGGATGATATCGCGTTACACATAAAACACGAATTTTAATTGACAGGGCCAGTGCAATTCATCTTTATGAGTTTTTATTCTTTTGCCCCGTTAAATGAAAGTATTTTATTGACCTACATGCATCGACCTATTTTTACGTTCCCCGCAGTGACGAATTAATCCAGTTAGCGATTTAAAAATGTTCTGTTAATTTTGCTAAAATTCACAGCAAATATAGGCAACACCTTAACCAGGGACTAGTCCCGGCAACCACCCGTTGTTAAACAACAAGCGGATTACTGATAAAGAGAATAAGAGGATTATACCTTTCAATAACCTACAGGTAGAAAGTTACAAACGCATTTATTTATCAAAATTAAACCAATACATAATAATACACCAAGTGCGGTTCTCAAAATAACAATTTTTTACATTTAATTACAGATGATATAATTTCTTCTACGTACATCAATTTAAAAATGTCTGTCGAATAGGGAGCTGTCGTGATTGTCTTGAATCCAAAATTTCGGGTAACAATGCTGTATTATAAAATTGTTCAAGTTTCGGAAGCATTTTTTGCTCCCAAACAAAGTCTCAATTTTTATTATTTCCACTGCAATATCACTAGGAGTCCAAAAACTCCTTTAATTAATAAACGAAAAAAGATAGGAAGCTGGGGTTTTCACTGAATCGCTCAGTGCGTAATGGAGC
>JABXWE010005178.1:0-42242 GCA_014611495.1 Limonius californicus
TATTAGCTTTTAACAAACGACCAGCTACTGTGCCCCACATTGCTAACAATAAACAATGACTTAATGAATTTATTCCGCAATTTACAACAAAAACCGAGACGTATGTCCTTCGATAAATTCTAATAGAACAGAAACGGCTTAATAGATCCTATATTTTCTTGTATCCGATTGTAGGCTATCATATAAACTGTTCTTGTATGGAATAACTTTAAAATTATTCCTGTAAGTAATATTTTTAAATACTTCTAGCTGATTATATTATGCTGTGATATGTAATGTCTCACTGTTTCTCATGTGTATGACTCATTATAGTCATTATTTTGCAGTCACTAAATCAAACTGTATTTATTGATTCTGAATATATATAATACAGAACAATCAGGAAAACTTTATTGTTACCTCATTTGCTTTATAATATTTTATTATTATATATTTTATCCACAAGCTAACAAACAATGCTTATACAATCCTGTACTGATATAATATTAATTTGCATCACACATAACCAAAATTACATAAGTCTTTACGGTTTCTCTATTCTTATAATATTAATATTTTAAATATTTTCAGTACAAATAAATGCAACGTCTAACAATAAACAAACGTTCGAAGTCTTTAGATTATTATTTGACGTGCATCAATACTAATAAAAGTGGTAAAATTTTAAATACTTACATACTCAAAATTACCGTCCGTACTTTTGGGATTTGATTCAAGGGACCAAAACATACCGACCATTTAGAGTGGACATTTTTCCGGTTGTTCTTCGATATTGAGTTATTGATAAAAAAATAAATAATAAGTTTTATGGCACGGTCACTCCTATTAACTGTGTAGCATAGCTCAATTCGATGGCTATGGCGATGCTAAAAATGTATTAATGGTTCTATCATATTGATAAGTATCGCTATTTTCATGTTGTTCTGGTTTTTGTGTTTAAAATGGGACGATACTGTAGCAATCGAGATTACGGTGCAAATTAGGTGCGTGTAATAACAATTCTACCGGTGCGGCAAATCTTTGGCACCCTGATGCAAAAACTATAAAACTTGTAGAATAAAGATTTCTGAAAACAGGTAATTTAGATCACCCAAAAAAGCACGTACGACGTCAACCTACCCTAAAAGTCGAACAGAAAGAGCAACTTCCTGAATTTGTTGAAATGTAACCAAGTACAAGCCTTCGAATTGTATCGTCCCAAACTCATTTCCAAAAGGATACAATTCACAGATTATTAAGGCGAATTGATCTGCATCCATTTAGACCTCAACAAGTCCAAGTTTTGCACGACAAGGGAGCCTTGCGCCCATTTTTTAGTTGGTATTGCACATTACCCTCCACTTTGCTGATGACCAAGTCGTAATAACACAAAATAAAGAAGATTTGGAGTACATGAGCCGGAAACTAATAGAAGAGTATAACAACTGGGGTTTAAGCGTAAATTTTCACAAAACTAATTATATGTGTGTAGGAGGACCTTCAGAAGATCTGATATTAAATGACGGTGGTGTTATAAAGTCACGCGATGGATACACCTACTTAGAAACTAAAATAACCAACTCAGGGAGAACAGAAAAAGAGCTTGAAACAAGAATTTCAAAAAGGAAAGAGAGTTACAGGTGCCTTAAAATAGATCTTATGGGACAAACATATATCGGAATCAAATAAAAGCAAATATACAACTCAATTTTCAAAAGAATTGTGCTATATGTATGTGAAGTATGGCAAATAAACTCTACCACAGAAAATAAGCTGAGAGTAATTGAAATGAATTTCTTACAATGATCGGCTGGTATCTCACTCTTGGATAGAGTCCGAAACGAACGAATAAAAAGCATTATGGACGTTGAAAAAACAATAGTAGAGGATCTAAAACAAACAACTCGTCTGGTATGGCCACATTCAACGCATAGGCGAAGAGAGAAACAAATATTAAAATGGACACCGTTAGAACGAAAGAAAGACCAAAAACAACGTGGTTGAGTGACATCCAAAGAACAATGTCTGAATGGAATTTGGAGCCTATGACTGGGATGACCGTAGGAGATGGCAAATAGGAATCGTAGAGCGTAGAAGAACGCTATGAAACGGGATATATACATATATATTGCTGTGAGATTTTGGGTGAGAAATAAAATAGCCCCACCCCCACGTTTGGGGGACAAAAATAGTTGCTGTGAAAATACCCCTTAATAATAATAATAGTAGTTGTAACAATCGTAGATGGGGTTAGATAATCTGCTGTAGATACACAAAATAAAACGATACACAAATAATCTTGTGCCTTCACTGACATATACAAATTGACGACAAAATTGTATGAAAATAACCACCTCACACAAAAATTCTCCTTTTATACCGGCTCTTAAAAAAGCTAGCGTTGCCATAGCAACTCGCAAAACTTTCAGATCTTTTAACAAAATCGAATCTACTTTGCATGTCACCTGAAAAAATCGACCAATAAGGAGCAAGCTTTAAAATGACCAAATTTGAATCAAAAATCCCAAAAAACCCGAAGAATCATCGGAGAAGACAACGGATGAACTCCTTTGAAAACAGTGCGTGTGAACCACTCATTTTCATACAGGGAAGCTTCGTATAGCTTAAATACTTTATAATTAATTAGATTTAAATCCATTTTATCAAGTATAACACAGCAATATATATATTGCACATTTAATTGAAAAGATTCTATGGAGTGATAAATCTACATTTATTGAGACGGGTATCATAAATACTCATAACCTGCATGAATGGAGGGAGGAAAACCCTCACTTACAAAGTTCTTATCGAAGACGACGGTCTATAATTTCTACTTAACCGACTTAATTCAGCCTTGCCAATTTTGAAATAAAACCTTACCACTGTCATTCCTCGATGTAGTTCAATTAACAGTTAGATTAAATTGTGGATTCTAACATGATAGCGCGGACTCATATTATAGAATACAAGTGGAAACATTTGCTGAATGAAAATTTCCTTGTGAGGTCGATTGGAAGAAGTGAACCCGTACCGTGGCCTCCTAGGTCACCAGATTTGAATCCGTTAAATTTCTTTTTTTGAGCCTTTTTAAAGGAAACATTTACCGCGAGCCTGTTGCGAATCCTGAAATGTAGCTCGCATGCTCGCTGCTGTGGCGTTAATAAACGAAAATATGCTGCAGGGGGTTCGTGCTTCCATAATAAATCGTGTGAATGTTTCCCCGGGCGTCAATTTTGATCACTCTGTATACTAAAATGTGATAATGTTATTTATTTTCATGTGTTCTAAAATGTTAAAGTACAGAAAATCAATCAACAACTATATATCATGCAAATGATATAAATCCGACTTTATTGACGAACGGTTTCACTTGTGCATTTAAAGTATTCGTGAAAACGACCAATGAGACGAATAAATTGTTTTAGTGTTTAAATTTTACAAGATGTCGCTTTTCTGGTTTCAAAAATTTTCCTAATAATCTGCTTGAAAATTTTCCAAACACTTGTTTAGAAATGTTTTAGTAAACTTTAGCGTTATGCTTCCGCCGCCGGTTATATTTTAAAAATTCAAATTATATGGTAAACTCCTCAATTTCTTTTGCAAATGTCGCTATAGCCGGAAACCTTAAAAAATTATACTTCTGTCTTTCGGTCAATATTCCAGGAGTTTCTCTGATTTAGTCGCATA
This sequence comes from Limonius californicus, assembly GCA_014611495.1. NCBI lineage: Eukaryota > Metazoa > Arthropoda > Insecta > Coleoptera > Elateridae > Limonius > Limonius californicus. Next base: position 3,670 of record JABXWE010005178.1, read on the forward strand.
ATTTTCACACGCACCAAGCATTCATTTTTCACATTTATCTTGCTGAGTGAAATAATATTTCTTGCGGCATCTCACCTGGGTGCGTAAAAACGTTGCCTAGTTTTTTCCAATGCATCAAACATTTGGGCTAGCCAACGCTACCAATTAAATCACTATAAATTTATGACCATTTTCCGTTAGGCTTTTGCAGTCTTTTTTATGTGACTGAAAATATAACGCCGTTTTCCGTTCTTCGAGTCCATCTGCAATGTAAACATGCGCATTATGTATAAAGTCACATAAACTCTACAATTGACTGACGTGCTAGACTACTTATTCCGAAAAAATATTGCATGAATAAACGCACAATTTTCCTGTCAATACGCATCCATCTTACAGATATACGATTCAGAGAAGTTTAACATAGATTTCCTACAGTATTTTCATTTATATACGACATATCTAGATTTAACATCTTCCTGAACGTTCTAGGACAGCCAAGTTTTAAGTTGTAAATGCAGATGTAAGAAAAGCGTGGCTATATCAAATTTAAAGATTAATATTTTGGTGAAATATAACTAGTTAACCTTAAATTAGAACGTTCAATTATTGATCAACGCAACGTGTTATTGTAATTACTTATTTTATTAATAATAACTTTGCATATATACATTCCAATTAATCGTTCAAAATGTAAGAGTAGTTTACGAGACACCTACGTGTGTTAAGAAACTTAATTTATGATGTGACACAATATAATTAACCCTGTTGGGCAAAGGCAATAAAATTGAGTAAATAAATAAGTACGGACAACAAAATCATAAGCTTTTTGCTATCCCGCAGATAAAACGGTGCAAGAGCTAGCGCTCTAACGTATAATTGAAATCATCACTAAATCAAAGCCGAGCTGATCTTTGTTCTGAATTCTTTCGTTCTAAGTGATGGGCGATCAGTTTCTGATTTACGAAGCGGTTTCTTTACTGCATTTTTTATTCGGCAAGACGCAAAAGGCGGGATTTAAAAGAAATGTGAAAGGCTCTGAAGCATTTGGGCTATTAAAATGACACGCATTAATATTAACGCAAATGAAATTATTTACTAGATTACGAGCCAAAAATGCTATCCCACATACGTTTTTATTAAATATTTACAAATGTAGGAAATATTTCTGTACTTTTTTATCGCATTTTTGAAAAGTTCCTTCTTAGACATTTAGATTATTTAAAGAAACAGTATTTCTAGCAAATAGTTGCAATCGAAGATTCACTTAATTAAAATATTTTAAAATGAAGTATCACTGGAAAGTATATCATGTCGCGCATAGTTTTTCTTGGAAACATGTTTCTTAAGGTTTGTTATTTGCTTAAAACAGTTTATCGGGCCGCATCCTTAATAGTTTTATTTAATTGTGAAATTCCTAAATCTCTAACAGTTCGTTAATGGTCAACATATAAAACTCGGTAACAAAATGCTGCTTCTGTTTTGTTATTGCATATTTAATTTGTGCTTTAAATATCTATAATATACAAAATGTAATGGTATATTGAAACGTTCCAGTAGGTAGAAACACGTTAACAGAAACACGTACTGGGGACGAAGTAGCATGTAACATCGTAATTACGATGGCAACTCATTTGGTTGCAAAAGCTAGTTTTTATTGTAGTAAACCTCGTTTGTATATTTCAGTGCATACGAATTTTACGGATAATTTGGTTCTAAAATCATTAAAAACTGTAAACAATTTCTTAAATAATATTAATTAGAAAATCATAAGCTTTATGGGAATTAGTTAAAGCTGAGACAACAATTACTCAAACAAATTAGTTTAAACTTAACTTTAAAGGAAACGTCTTAAAAACTACATATAGAAAACTTTTTAAAATATTTTTTGAATTCACAAGTAACGTCCGTCGAGTTTGTTCATATTGACACCTATTATGTACATTATTTCATCTACTGTACAGAATTTGTAAGCCAAAAATTGTACTATTTTACATTCTTGACAACTAAACGTAAACTTAAACGAAACCTTTCAATGATTTATCAAATCAAGAAAGGGAAATAAATAAACATAAAGTGGTTGCACTAATTAGTTCGTTTTAGAACAGAATTCGCCTAATTCCCCGTTGCATGTGAATATAATTTTAATAGTGTATGTTTTCTATAATCAAAATCATGTTAAAGTGAAAGTACACAGCTTTGACTAACAAAGTAATTGTCACATGTCAATAGAGCCTCACTGAGGACCAATTAGAGCTTTTTATATAACCTACATTTCCCAACCTACAAAATTACCGATTATCACTTCAGCTTAAATATTTTTATAACAACTAGGTAAGCAATCAAATGCAATGACAACAAAGTTGTTAGCTGTACTTTTAGAAATGTTTCTATGTTTCGAGCTAAATAATTACAGAGCTTGTTTTCCGGAAAATACCTAAGCGTTCTTAGTAGATTAATAAATTCCTGTTAATAAAACGTTCCTATAAATAAGACTTATGTATGTGTCAGGCATTCAACAAAAGAGCTAGTAGTCACGACTGAAACCTGCAGGGTAACACAGACCCTAATGCTCCACCAGCAAGAAAACCACCGGTTCGATATCTGCTTCGATTGTTACACAATTACAGTGCAGATTATAGATAATGTTGTTAACTGCTGACCTCATAGATTGGTAACATTGACTTATTTTGACAATGATTGATTGCGAGGTTAGATTAGATTATGAGAAATTAAGAAGCAATATCAAGGTATTTTGCATTTTGCAATATTCTACCATTGTAGTATGAGAACGAAGATTACGAAAAGGCATTGTGTGCAGTACAACTCATAAAAGCTTGTTTCAAACAATAGGATATACATGTTGAGACAAATGGAGTAAAAGTTCACAAAATTTGAACTAGTTTTTACTATATAAACGTTCTTACAACCCGTGGCTTTATTGTTCGTATAAATTAAAATTTGCTGCCAAGGCGAAAAGGGAATTACTTAAAATAAGTCAGAAATAAGGAATAGTTTACAAAAATAAAAAATCTGGCGTTTCTAATATTAAAATTTAAATTTTCCTGATGTACTACATAATCAGACTGATGCATTAGCTTGAATTACATTTAAATAATCAAATACAGTTATATTAAAATATAAATCCACATCTACATGTATGTATTGCCCCTCGTCAGTATAGTTTTTTAGCCAGTCGTCCTTTAAAAAAAGAAGCTAGAAATTAGAAATCGTAAGAGACTCTAAGACTATATAAAAATCAAAAATATCCTTTATATTTTATAATTACAATGGTATATACATTAATACAAGAAATTAAATAAAATTATACGGTAAACTTTTGCTTACTGTAATATAAATTACCTACTAAATAATCTCAAAATGAACGTGAAACAACAATACTGAAAGAACAATAGTTCACCAATAAAACAATATTGTATTTTTATTTTAAATTAATTTTTCGCTTTCACATTGGTAAAATCAGCTACAACTTATTCTAAAACTGATTTGTTTGCTAATTCATATTCTGTTATTGTAGATATAAGTAGAACTAATCGGTCTGCTGTCGTAGTAAATCTTAGGAAGTTGAAAATTAATATTAATTTAGAAAAACTTCTTTCGTCACTTGCTAATTGGAATGTTTAGCAATACATTATATTCGAATATAATCGAACTATGTTTTAAGATCAATATTAATGCGTCTAGCAATCTAGCTTTTCGTTCTATAATTTGTTTAATTATATTTTATTCTCCAAATATTATTTATTTCGTTTAGGTTTCAGAAACCAATTGCTATGATGAAATAAAATTTCGCAAAAAAATTAATATAATTAGTTCTTGAAATTTACTTTTTTTCCATAAATTGTTGTATAGGCTATTAGATTAAAATATATAAATTTTTTTTAGTAGGGATCTTTCACGTTTATAATTAAATGGACTCATACGCTTTCTACATTGTTTCAAAACTTTTTGCTAATTCTTTGGGTAAAAAGCTTATTTGTAAACGTCTCTTGATGCAAATGATCTAAAAAAACTGTGTGAATCTTTCAGTGCCATTTCTGCAATACTCTGCACTCCGTTTGCTATCACAATCAAAAATGGCCCATTTTTGAGAAAAACTATTAACTATTTAGTTCTGTCTTTCGAATTTGCACCACTAAAAAATAACCACCCTTTTTCAATGGTCTATAGAACTACATAAGGAATTACAGAAATAAATTAAAATTTAAACACTTTAGTGAATATTTACTAGATACATTTTTCAAGTAAATTTACATTTACAAATATACATGTATCTAGAATTTTTTGTGCCTAGAATATGACACTCCTTCCTTAATGCCTAGATATGGCGCTGACTACATACAACAGCCAAAAAAATTGACATAGGATACATAATGAAATCAAAGAAGGAAACGATTTTTCTAAATACATTAAACAGGCATCGGTAAGTCTTAAATTTTTTAAATTCAAGCTGTAATATAAAAAAACAGTAATGCGGAAGCAACATAGTTGTTTTACATACACGATGAGATGATTCATTATAAGAGTTGCTGAAAACGCAGCAGTTTCTGTTATTTTCCAAGCAACATCTATGGCATTCGCAGCAATATTCGACCCTACCCTTCTTTCCAGGAATGCATTCTGTCTCACGAAATTATTATATATGGCAATTTAGTGTTTCTTTAAATTATTTATAGTCAACGTCAGCAATTAAAAATGCAACATTATGGTCTTCTATATAAATAACATTCTAGTAATGAATCAAAAAATTCGTCTGCTAGTTGTAAAATAACTACTTTTTTGAGTAGTTACAAACAAATCTACAAATAACAATAAAATCTCCTCAAATATTTAATACTTATTTCCCGCCAATTGATTTCACTACGCTTGGGAGTTGATCCTTAAATTGCAGATATGTACCGAATAATCAACAATCTTGCATATAAGGCTATACCATCCATTTAATTTAACAAATTTTACCACCCTTAACTTCTTTTTGAATACCCTTTACAATAGACAATGTTAAAATACACATAGCTAACTTGAAATATTATAATCATTAATTAAGAATCCTCTTAGAATAAGAAATATGCAACTGATTACAATGAGAGTTCTCAATAATTACCGCAGTTACATTTCCATAGCAGTAGCGCCAACCGTGAAGCAGTTGGTAATAAATAACCGGACGTCAGTGACTTAGCTCTATTCTTTTATCGCTTGAACGCCTTTAGTGAAGTATAGACATCTTTTATAACAAATATACATCCATACACAGCAGATACTTGTTGACAGCAGTAAATAACGGTATTTATACGTACCTATTTTTAGTTCCTGCCTAATGGGCTATAGAACGGGGCTATCAATTTGTATTACGCCATTATGCGTATTCTAGAATCCGGATCATTTTTAATGTGGTCTAAAAACGGTTATCTAAATTATAAGAAGGAAACTGTCAAGCTTAACATTCTTATCAAAGAATTTAACTTTGTGTTGATTTATGGATGGTCGGAAATTATACGTGTATTACCGTTTAATTGTTTGTTATTTATTTATGGAAACCGACATGAAATTTTATTTTGTTCGATGACAGGTACAAATAAAGATAGGGTTAGATGAAAAGCGTAGAAAGTAAGAAAGAAGCAGCTAACAATGTTTTGTAACATCTCTAGCATTGTTAATTAAGTCAAATTTGATTTATTTTATAGGCAAAACGTCATAAGTAAAATTTATTTAGAAAAATATGATGACCTACCATTACTCACAACAAAACTCACATAAATCCTCCTTAAGAGTAACTACAAACTTGCTGTAAAGCATTTTTCCAGCGGAAGCTTGTTTATCGACCCCGATCTCTTCTTTAACCTTTAAGTTGAAGTAAATAGAACAGTTCTAAAACGTCTCTTTGGAAATTTATATTTTATAGCTTGGCGTTAATAGAAAATCACTAACAACCATAACGTTCAGCGATAAAAATGTGAATCCAATTTGAATTTTTTCTCAGAGCGCCCATCATAGCCTACTTTCTTCGCAATAATGTTAATAACAACGGGGGGAATTGATAGCTTAATAAGTATCGCGTACACGGAAGCAGAATTATTCCATTCAATATCCCAAGGAAACTGAACACACGTCGTCACGTTTAATCCAAGCCTAGAGCGATTATCCCTCGAGAAACATCACACGATAGTGAAATAAAAGGAGCAGGAACAGAGTGATCGTTTCTGTTATAGCCGTTTTAGCGATCATAGACATTTAAGGCAGAAAAAATTTTCTCGTGTCTCGTGCTTGAAGTAGCAAAAATGTGGCTGCATCGTGATGGGCGTTGCCGGTTTGAATTCTGCATGCTAAGCATTGTAAACACAACAAAAACTATTTATAAGACGCCTGTTTAGAATTATTTTGTTCTGATAGTTATCTGATCGTTAAAACAGTAAATCATGCCTTTGCGGTATTCTAAAAAATGATTCAGTATCGTAGGTGTATTCCATGCTCTTTATGTCTAACTGTTGAAATGCATCTGTTCCATATACCCAATTCCTTTGCGGAGTACGCTCCAGAAGCAATTACTTTCGAAATGCACAAGAATTTGCATTTTTGAAACAATCCTTATGAATAATTTGGATAACGGGCAGCTAGAAGAAACGACAGTGTCCTCAGATGACTTTATTGAAACTTTCCAATACCTACTTTTTCTATTGATTGCATTATTGAAATGTTTATTACTAGTGTGCAATTTGCGATTGGGAACGTCCGCCAATTTATTATTCGCATATAATCTAACCTTTAACATAGTTTTAAAGCTATGTTTTCAAAACATTCTTGGACTAATTTACAGAAATATATTTTCTGAAGGTAATTCGACTGTAAAAAATAATAATCGTGCAGTTACTAAAAAAATTGATAGTAACAATAATAGTATTTATTTCGCGAAATGTTAAGGTTTTCAATAAAAATTAAGGAGTTAATTTAAATTACTTAGAATTTCTGCTTTCCATTTTCCAGAATTTATAAAGGACAAATCCCTCAATGCAATCAGAAAAATTGGTTCTGCCTGGGCCGTTAGCTAATTGATCTAACGCAGGCACACCATTCTAGAGATTAGACCATTTGATAGCCAAGAAGTGGTGGCGGGCAGGTGAGGGACGTGTTGCGACGCCTCTAAAAAAGGGTTATTGGCAAGCTTAGCTATGAAACCAATTAACCTTAACCCTTAAGTTGGGATGTGGTATATTTTTCTATCCATGAAATGTTGAATCCGCTCCTGCGGGAAAGGCATTGGAGCCAGGTGGCGGGGGTCCAGGGTATGTACCATGTATTCATGTATCAACTGGCATAGTGGCAGTGACTACCCTTCCGATGAGTACCTGCGAACTATTGGAGTTGTGTCTAGTATACCACGTCACAGATATTATACAATTAGTTTTGCGATTAGTGAAACCAGTAGAAAGCATGAATCGAAATGTGAAAGCCGACAATTGGCCCTCGAAGCAAGAGCCTGCATGTAGTTGATCATAATTTTATGTTTCGTTACTCAGAAATAAGTCGATATTAAAATAAAAAAAGATAAAAATATTGTAAGCTGGATTAAATAAGGAAACAGTAAATCGGGTAAAGGTAAATACCATGAGCGTTCGGCTAAAAGTGACGGCTTGTGCAGTCACGAAGCCAGTTTTTCAGAGAATTACTAAAAATTGATATATTGGACTGATAAAATCGACTGGCACAATGGGACGATAAGATTTTTTACGAAATTTTACGAGAGCTACACGAAAAAGTTTACTAACGAAACTAGGCGGGCACGAAAGGTAATAGAACGGCCCGCGTTCTGCGGGTTTCCGACCGCTGACCTAGCGTTAATTACATTGTTTATTTTGTGTTACTTTACGCAAACTTGGCTCGAGAACCTGGTTATTCGAACCAGCTTGTTTTATATACCCGCGAACATAAGGATTGCTGCCCTTTTAAGAAATTCTAAAGTAAACAACAAATCTTATTATTGCTTTCGAAACAAACGCGACTATTTGCAGTCTCTAATTGGCCTACCCGAATTTCCCCACAAAGATTATAATAAATAAAATAAGATAATTCCAGTAACTTAAATTACCTTAAAGTAAATGACCTTAAATTTTACAATTCGTTTATTACTTTTAGAAGTTACAATTTCCTGAACCTAAAAAATCCATAATTTTCTCTACTTTGCGATTAAATGTGACATATTCTTAATTTTAGGCTTTACCCTCATTCGTTAGATTATCCTAAGTTGACCCCCTTTCAGGTTTCCAGCCAGTCAGAAAAAAACTAAACGCGACTATTTTATTCCAATCAGGAATGAATCCCTTGATTGAAGCTACGGTTGACTGCCTGTTGCAACCCAGAAATATTTTTCTTGGAAATTGGCCCCAGCCGGGAGTTTTGTCCACGATTTGAATTTTTATGGCTTTATACGAAGAATTTCAGTTTTTAGTTGAGACGGCCCTTTCTTCTGTTTCCGTCCCTGAAAAAAGTCTCTACCCGTTTCCCACCCTTGTCGTTTTTACCCAAAATTCCCCGATTTTATTTTCTATTTTTAATCTTATTTCACTTTTTTAATTCCATTAGACTACAAATACTGCAAAAGACTACAAAAGGCTACTTAAACATTCAGTCAATTAGCTTTTCCTGCTTTTTTTCTCCGTCTTCTTGTTTTCTTTGTCGATCGTTAATCTTTCACCTTTGATAGGTCGTCAGGTAGAGCCGGTGGTATTCCTCCTCCTCCCTTCCCAGGTTCGCACACACACACGCGCTTGAACTTGATAGATAGTTTGCACCCAAAATATTTTTTTGAAAGTCTCGCCAATTTCGCCCGAGAGCACCCAAAGCACGTCCGTTCCTGAGCTCGTCGCCAACGCCAATCAAATTTACGTTTTGCATTAACGAAAGTATGAAATATATTTTATAAAAACCTGTTAATGAATGTCTGTTTGACATAATACAAATTGAAGGATCTTGTTTATAAACATTAAACACCATTTACTTATAACAAAATGAACTTATTATCGCAAAAAATATATACAAAACACACACAGTTCAAGACAAAATTTAAGTCTGAGTTCATTATGTTTTGCTTAGTTTATTTTTAAGGCAGAAAACAAAGACTATAATGACTTTATTCAACAAGCACTAGAGGGTTATCTATTTCTAATAGTATCTACTTATTAATTAGGCTTTATAAACTTATTACTTCTACAACAGGTCCCGTGCCACGACAGTGCGTGACATGTTAAAAATCACTACTGGAGTTGGAACCACCCCAGATAGACAAAATTCTTAGTTATACCATAATAAGCCAATGATGGCTGCAGTGTTTAGAGATACTTGACAAACCGCGTCTTAGATCTCGCTCGTTCAAATACAATACATTATAACAGTTATACTCAAACATTATTTATTATATTCGTATAAGCCGAAATTATACTTTAAAGTTCTTTGTGTGTTCTGAGCATTCTTAGTTGTCCAATAATTCAAGTTAAAAGTTACCTGCATTAGATGACGTCAGCTCTGATACTATTGGCAAGATTTATATGTAGGAATTTGTCTAATCTAAGAACATTTCGTGTAAACAGTTGTGAACCTTTCCCGTTTTTATACTCTTTCATTAAACATGCAAATGTAAGTGTTTTATTTCTTTATTATTAAACTTTAAATTTCAAAACAATCATCTTTGTGGTTTATATTTTTATTTTAAAATTCATATAAACGAACGTTTAGACGCATAAAACAAAAAAAATTAAAATAATGTAAACATAATACAATATACATAAATCTAGTTGTAACTTTGTTGTAAGTAGAAGCTACATTGTTTAATAATAGAAGTTTATACATTTCTAGATAAAAAGATTCTGCAATAACATTGGTTCTCGGACGCACCCAAAACGTTTCCCGCGGGTACTAAAGTGATCGGAGAATATTCTACCTTTATTGCTAGCGATTTATTGGTTTTAAATTAAATATTATCTATGGTTTACGACTGTTTCGCAGCGCCAGTAGGCAACAACATAGAAAATCTGCTTTACAGATACTTGCAAAAGTATTTCAAGTGAAAGAAAGAAATGCGGTGACCTTGAAAGTTTTTAAACAAAATTCTCGCCATTTCGTGACCCACAAACATTAATTCTGCTCAATTTCCGATGTATAAAACGAAAAAATTGTTAGTTGCATTGCAACGTAACCTTGTAGTCGATATTCTAGGAATAAATTGTTTTAGACTAGCGTAGCGTTATTAATAAAGGTAGGTACACACGCAAAAACGGGCAAGGTCGTTCTTATGGAACTGTAATTATCAGCTTCGATTTTGTAATAAGGTTAATACTTTTAGGATACTATATTAACAAAATTAAAATTAATATAACAGTATTTGTTCTGCACCACGCCCAACCGAACGCCAAGGTTTCCCATCCAAAATTGTTGGGAATAGACTGCAACAGCCAACACTAATCGATCTGTTCATATTTATTAGATAATAAAATCGCTTAAACCACAAATACTAACTTGTTAATATGGTTATTTAGATTTGTATCGTTGTTAAGCCGCCACCTGCGGTCTCACAGATCCCAATCGTAAAACTGCTGAAATGTAGTTGTCTTGCTCAAGTTAATTTCCACATGAACGTTGCATGAATAGTTCACTACATTGCTCTCTGGTATAAATGCTGATGCTCCATAAAATCAATTATCGTTAAACACGTACAAATAAAATTACAAGAAATGTTCCACGAGAGCTACTTAACCTTTACTTCTTACTTTTGCTCGTTCCCATCGATGACCACCAATCGATTTTGCAATAAACTTAAAAGGGAAATTTTACATTAGTTATGTGCAGAACCAGTGTGAAACTGATTTAACAGTCGTAAATTGTCTATTTAAAGATACGAAGAAAATGTAGGCATAGAGAATTATTGTTGTACAGGAAATTTAAAACTGAAAGGACAGTGTAGAGTAAGGTGTGAAATTTATTTAATACCTACTACCTATATACCTCATATGAGTGCTATAAAAATCAAGTACAACCATATGTTTATATATATATATATATATATATATATATATATATTGCTGTGTTATTTACCCTAAATAATTTATTTTGCCTACGTTATGTTTCAATCACGTTGAAAGGATACTGTTTTTACTGTTAATAATCCAGATTATGATTAAAATTAAGATTAATTAGCTCATTGTAAACTAAATCATGCTCCGTTGGAGGTAATTGTTATCCTAATTTATAAATTTAAACCTTAAAATATAAAAAGGTATATTCGGAGCTTTCACGGTTTCTAAGATTTACACTATCGTGTATTAAAATGGTATTTTTAAGTGAAAATTCGTGAGTGTACAGTGGCTTCGGTTTTTCATCTTGATGCTGCATTGATGTGTCCAAAGTAATGTTAGGGCTCTGAAAAGTGAATCATTTAAATATTGTCATTTGAACGTTGTAAATTTACATAAGTCAATGTTAATATAAGGAACTAAGATTTATAATTGATGTTAATAGTTTAGGTTCTATGAGAGGAAGGTTTTTATGTGTATTTATTTATGTATCTAACAATTTAATGTGTTAATTTGGTAGTTTTTACAAAATTAATCTAATTGGAGGTTAGATTTCATTTTTTATTAATAATTATGTAATTAACTGATTTTGCTGGTGTAAATGTTAATATTTAAGTTTAATAGGGGGGCAGTTAATTGTTTTTAGTAGTCTAAGAGCTGAAATTTATATTTTTGTTAATATTTGAATTTCAAACACGTGTTTATAAAAGGTTTCTAAATCTTAATAATTTTGGTATCAAAATATTGCTAATTTTTCATAAATTGCTTTTATGAATTTAGTTTTTAGAAATAATTAGTTATTTAGGCTCTAAGAGTCGTTTTTGATTTAGTTGATAAGGAGTTTTTGGAAGGTTAATTACTTCCAAGCTTTTCCAAGTATTTTCAAATTTGAGGTGAGAATTTCAGATTTTAAAGAATTCAGTGCTGCAAAAGTTATCAAACGGAGAGGACGTATTGTCTTGTGACTCCGAGGGTTAAATTTAAGTCAATTTGGTCGATTTTTGAATATTGAGGGGCGTAGTTATATTAATTTTAATAATCAAAATGTGTGGTTAAATGTTATAATTTGTATTTCTAAACTAAATTTAATTTTCGTTCAATTTTAAACTTGTGTTAAAGTTATTATGATTTAATAAATCTTACCTGGTGTTTTCCAAGTTGAAGATTATATTTAATTTATCTACGATATTTCTAAAAGTTAATTTCTAATAAGTTTAAATGTGGTTCGTGAATTATAAAATTAAGTGAATTTCTTTCTTACCTGTTTTGAGTTACAAGTTCTTGATCCATTTGGAGTGTCATGGCTTCGATCATGTTTTTGAACTTATATTGCAACATTTAACTTTTAATAAATTTTACCGTCGCTGTATTCCGACATAGTTGACACTTTCCAGGACGTCTGGTGTGCGTTCTGTAGGTCTACCGCTACCATTTCTGCGTGTAACACCACCTGTTTCATCGAATAATTCCACAGTGTGCCTTAGAGCATCGTAAAATCGAATGTATTCAACAATTCCAAAATGGTCTGTAAAATCGTTGAAGCATTCCTGGATCGAATACCGCCACTTACCATTTATGATGATTCCAGTTCGGTAATAAGCTTTTACCATAAATATCTTATGCTGCACTGTGAAATTCATTTTTGAATAAATAATTGAAGCTTCTTTATTTAATTATTGGCAGCTATGCTGTTACACTTTTCATATTGTCAGATTCTAAAGCTTAATATAGACGGGACAATCCCTAGGCTACTGCAATTGACTTTTTAAAAAATCACTTTGTATGACTGAAGCATGTCTAGGTCAGGTTTCTGCGTGTATCTACTTAGAAAATATTTGAACTATTTGGCGGTATAGTACATTTTAGAACCTTTGCGTTTGAGAAATAATTATGCAGGTATTTAAATAATTTAGCCTTAATTGTATGTAAACTATTATGTTGGGGAAGCCACGTTGTTAATATAAAATGAACCCTGAGATGTCTTATGCAATTTTATATGTGTGTTCGTTAAATTTGATTTTTTAAGAAAATCCTGAATTTGATAATCTGTTTAATAATTTTATTTATTTTAACAAAACATAGCAATATATATATATATATATACATATATGTTGGTTTTGAGGATTCCGCGGGTGTTGTATGCTGTGCTGGAAACCAACCACAGCATATATATATATATATATATATATATATATATATAATAAGACTAACGTATTTTGCTTTATAATTGTAACTGATCTCAAATAAGTATGCTCAACAATTGTTATACATAACAATGTACATTTGCTATCTTCAAAAACGTTATTTCATTTTCACCCACATTTCGTTCAGAACAATTCAATTACAGTTCATAGTAATAGTAATATAGAAACCGTTTCAGTAGTATCACGATATTTAATAAAATACGTAATGATAATAATTAAATTTTAATTACATTAATTAAAATTATAGAAATCCTACCTTAGAGACGCTTCCTCCTAACTTTTCGTACAATTATTAGTTATAAATGGTAATCAAGTGTTAATACAATGACTTTCTTTTGTTGCATGTAGGTATACGGAAGATTTCACCCTTATGATAAAGCGATGCTCTTTGCGAATGAAATTTTCCACATATATCCATTCATAGATTCCATATTCAAACTATTCCTGTAAACTCGAGGTTTTTCTTGTATCTTGAAGAAATTTAACAATTTTTAGAAAATTTGTTGTGGATTTAAATTTATTTAAATTGAAAAATAGTATATTTGTTTATTTCTACTGCTCTCAAGTGTGTAGCACAATTACAATCACAGATATCAATAAATATTTGAAGTATTGCAAAAACTATCGAAGATTAAATGGATGATTCAACAATGGTGTATTATAAGCAGCATCACCAAATTTTATTTAAATAAAATGCGGTTTTTAAAGACAACTTCTATGTAAAACAAATAAAATACATTTGACCCACATGATCATCTATTCTTCTGTTATAACCTGTTGGTGCTGTTAATGCAAAGTTAATAACCAAAACTATACAATAGTCAGCGTTTTAAAACCAGTTCTTCTAAAAAAATTCTATGAATCTTACAACTTCAAATATAAATTTGCATCCCTCTAGTATTGCCTCCTCCGCTATAAATAAAATGGTTTGGTATAGTAGAAAGGTTAAACTTAAACAAGGAAATTTGAAAATATACCTTATACGAAGTAGTAATAATCCACACAAAGGTTTATTATTTTAATATCTATTGGAGGAACAAGTAATAACACTAAAGAAATCCGAAAGTATCCAAAGATTCCTCGACTGCCTCTATAATTTCGTAGAAATATCATCATCAACATCATGTTTTAAACTTTTATTATCATTAATGTTACTGTACATCAAGGCATTGAATTTAAAATACTCCCCAGAATGTAGACAGTATTTAAAATGTGGAGGTCAGAAGCAACTTTGCTTAAAATGGTAACGTTCGTAAAATGACTATCAAAAAATAGGACCCTAAACATATTGATTTCTTTGAAGTACGGGTTTGGAGAAGAGTCCTTTACTTTCCGTGGACAGCTAGAAGAACAAACATATCCGTTGTAAGGGAAATAAATGTGTCAACGAGACTGTTACAAATTGTAGCAGGAAGAATACTCAAATACTTTGGCCACGTGGACATGTCATTAGAAAGATTGGTAGTAGAAGGACAGGTTGAAGGCACTCGAACTGGAGGAAGATCACCGAAGCAATAAACAGAACAGGTCAAAGAACTAACTGGCTTGTACTTTACTGCATGCCACCAAACACTCCAAGAGTAGAGGAAAACGGAAAAACATTATACGAAAAACTAGGAACAGCTAGGATGACACTAGAGGTCACCACTTCTCTGCAAAGAGGAAACCGACGAAAAAGAAGAAAGTATTAAGATACTGAATTTGCAGAAAGTTTTAAAATGAAACGTCAGTTATATTACATAGAGCGAGTGAAAAATAATGGATTTAGTACCTAATATAGTGGGTGTCTTTAGCTATATAATATGAGACTCTCAACATCAACAAATCTTTTAAGCTACTTGTAATCCCCCGATTGATTTGTAGAAATCCGCAAAAACTAAATCTGAGATCCTAACCAAATAATTCGCAGGCATGCAAATATAATCTACATAATAGGATTATCAAAATAAAGCGAGTTTCCTCAAAAATAATATGTAGGTCTAGACATTCTTGTCCCCAAAATATTGGTTTTTATCATATACCATATACCTGGCAACCTTGTGTTGCATATTTAAATTATGGTAAACATGTAATTGTCGAACCTTAGTACAGCTAAATCTTCACATTTGTAAGTCGAACAGAGCTGTGTAGTAGGTCTGATTTATTTCGTTTTTGTTGACATTTAAGACATACTTTGTCCTTTTTTTTTACTTTTTTTAGTTATTTATTAAGAGGTCAATACAATAAAGTGATAGCTGGACAAGAAGCCTCTTCTTTGATTTATTTTGCCCTTTACCATTCAAAATTACATTCTAGTCCTTGACCCTACGCTAAGAAACTAAAACAGAGGTTTATTCATTCAGAAAACGTGTTATCAATGCAGTTCATTGGTGCAGTGTTATTCCAAACGCATATGTGGCAGTCTGAAACGACTCATTCTAGAACGGTACCACGTAAATGAGGTGCTACAAAAAATAACATGACATGTTATTTCAGTTGCCTGTATAGCAGTGTGCCGGTTGTTACACATCTAAACACACAGTACAAGTCGGAATGCATTAAAGCTAAATAAGGAGTGAAACTTAATTGATACCAGCCGCCCACATCTTGCAACTTGCTGTAGGCGAATTGTGATCTATTTCTATTCTTCGAATTTTAATTGAACGGTACAACTCTGTTATTAAATACAGCACGCGTTTTTGTTGCACACTACCGTATTTCGTTCATAACTAACTTTTTGCGCGAACAGAAAGTTATTTTGACGTTGCGTGCTTTTAGGGGCGCCAGTAGCAAGTTTTCTTAACGTTAAGGCCATATATTAGTGGTACTAAAAACTGGTAGCCAAAAGACAAGACCTTTTATGTTGTTAAATTTATATCATCCGTATCTGATGCTAAAATCTCCGCTGGCTAGGATTTATACGACCGCAACAACACCTGCTCGGAAACTCAAAACACGTACGACTTTTTTCGAAAATTTGTAGTGGTATTAATTGCAGGCAAATAAAAATTCTGGCACACTAAATTATCTGTAATTTTCACATCCTGTGTTACATTTTTAATTGGTAGATTAGAATCTTCCAGTAAAAGTTTCGTACATGTTTGCATGTCTGATAAATATTTTGTTAAAGTTAATTTTTTAACTGTTTCTTGTAGGTAATTTATATTCAAATTTATCTTAAATTCTCAAAATTATAGTTCAACTTTTTCTTTATTTAAAAAACGAATAGAAAGTCGTATATTAGTTGTTAAATAAATATGCCATAAATCTGTTATTATGACTTAACAAACACAATGAGTGCTCGCCTTTAAAGACCCGTTTTTTTAATAAATAAAGGGTTTTCCATGGAAAAACTGCAAGTACCCGTATATCCTTATCAACAATATTTATTCTGACAACCAGAACCAAAAACCCTTGAATCTCAACCGCTATATCGGCACACATTTTCTCTGAAATTAATCTCGCTCTTCAATAGGATATAGTGGGGTCGGTGAATGAAATGGGATATCTGTGGTAGTGCTGTTTTTGCGTTAGTTTAGATATACTCGGTATATCCTTTCTTAGCTTCTGTAAATTAATAAACGATATAGAATATTTGACAAAAAACCGAAATTGTTATTTTATCTAAAATATTAGAATACCACTTTTTTGAAAATAACTTTGATTTAGAGCATTTTCTGAAAGATTTTCTCAAAATAACAGATTCTAATAAAGATTCATTTTTGGTTTAATTGTATTGCGGATTACCCTTCACCCTGTATGGAGGATATTAACTTTTCGTCTGAAGATTTTAATCCCACTGCAAGCAAATTATAACATTAAAATAAAATAATAAAATCTGCAAGAGGCAACGTATCGCAGGTGTAGACCCTAAATCATATACAGGAATAAATTACGTTCTTATATATGTCGGTCAGTGTTTTAAACATGAATTCCATGAAATTACGAATATAACATTTAAAAAAATTGCTTTAAACTATTACAGCATTTTCACAACGCCACCTGTTTTACAATTATTTCTGATTGTTGTTAATAGTATTAGTAGTTATATATTTATTTCGATAAATATTGGTTACAATTTATCACATCTACCATACGTATTTTAATAAAAAATGTTATGTACTGTTGTTTGTTTAATGTTTACGTAAGTTGCTTCTGTCATCAGCATCTTGTAGATATGGTCACATTACTTTGTACTATGAAGTACATTTAAAATCTAAATAAAATTTTACCAATATAGGCAACACAGCTGACAGCTGAATAATGTTGGCGGTTGTCTGACACCTTACAACAGAGTCAGCCCCATTGACTGGATCCACATTTCACATTTGACAATTGTGATTTTGCATGTCGTGGTTTACACTTTCGTCCAACTGTAGTTTTACTATTCCATCGCAATCAATGAGTATTACATTTTCTTCGATTCGATAATTTAGGATATACTTTCCACATTCCCCATCTCTTGTGGATAGTTATGAAGTAGCAAATATCAAGTGGACAATACCACGAAATATACAAAGAAATAACATTAGCATAAAATTATATTTAGTAAAATATTCTGTATCCAACACAATTTAAACATTTCGGAAGGACAATTCTGAGAATATAATTTACAATTTTAATTTGAATATGATTTTCGTATTTTAGCACAGTTTAAATATGCATATTTCGATTTATGCATTAGGGTCAATGTTAAATATTGAATCACATTTGGAATTCAAATTGGACGTGTTAAATTTACAAATTTGAAGCGTCAAGTTTTCCACCCATAATATTAAATTAAATTAGTTGCACCTACTTTATTAATAGTTGCAGCCGTTTCCACTTCCGTATATCAACTTACATTTCATTAGCTGCTATTCCAAACATATTAATTAACATACCACGAAGACGATTTCATACGTTAAGTATTATATTTGATTAATTTAACATTGAAATGGATTTAAAAAAAAACTTAGTTTTTGTATACGAATACTTTCTAAATCAATTCCGCTGTGTTCATTAATTAAAACAGTTGTTTATTAAACATTATATTTAAACGCGCAAAGCTTGCAATTCCAAGCACAAAAATAAATTCCGATTTCGCTTCCATTTCATTCACTTATTACCCCGAAGCAGCTATGATTGGTACTTATATGAATATTTATATCAACTTATAACACCTTACGAGAACTCGAATGCGTGCGAGTTGTTCATTTCAGATTTGAATTACCCAACACTCTTTTTAAACATTCGTGTTATCTGCAGGCATTCCTTTGTACAAAAACGGTTTACGTGTGTATATATACTCGCTTTCTATGAGTTAATGGTTTTCCAGTTGATAATTCTATAAACGGATTAGTTCACGACAATAAAGGAAGTTTGCTGTTATGGTTCTATAAAATTTACATAATGACATTGCTATAACTATAAACTCCCGCCGCACTACTATATACTTTGAACGTCCTGTAAAAAGTGACACATATTTTTTTTGTTATTACATTTATTCCCGCTGCTTGCGTTGCTTCACATCCTTAATAGTAATAATTATTATGCAGTTATGCGCATTGCACTGTCCATTTACATTTAAAATATCTACATTTTAGTTTATTTTAGTTGTACTGGGAAGTTTGCAGAGTGGCTATAAATTGAATAACAAACATAAGGTACCAATAGGTGGAAATAATTAATTTATGAAATAAATATTTTAATACTTACATAAATTATTTTATGAAAGGAAGCTAATACTTAACACCAAGCACATTATTAAGGTGAATCACATCCATATTTTCTATTGCTTTATGTTTGTAACCGTCTTGTTTAGTTTAAATATTGAAAATTTAATTCAGAATTAGTACAGAATACATTTAATCGTAATAGCAAGGGAATTACAGGCATCAAAGTAATTCCAGTTAGTAATTAATAACTGCAAAAATTTAAATAATGTGAAAATTCGAATTATGTAAAATTAACAAACAACGGCTCCGTTTACAATTTTTGAAATAATAGGAGCTGAAAAAATGTTTAAAAGTGCTTTATAATAACAAATGATTCAACTTGTACCGCAGATTTTAGCGTCATTTATTCCAATTTCATTAGATAAGGCCCATTTGCATCCACTTTAAATATCCCATCTTCGACTCTCTTCTATCACAACCGGCATTTATATGTTTGTTGAATATCTGGTATTATTAGACTGACTAAACTCTATTTGTTGAGAATTGAGCTAGAACGTAAACTAACGCTTGACAGCTGCGTTGATTTACCGGATGTGTATTTACGTTATATTTCTTGCATTTCTAAATTTACGTTCCCGCCGTCAGAATTTAATTTTTTTTAATATTCCATATAAAGTCGCCCTCTTAAAATTTGACAATTGGTCATCATTGTTAACGACCGTCAAAATTTTATTAATGTTTGGTATTTCGTTCCGAAAAAAAAATCGTGAACCTACACAGAAATTTACCAAGCTCAAAAATGCAAGTTTAGGAATAAGTTTCACGTATTGTACAGAAAAATTACAATTTGTTTAAAAATAGCACGTAACTTCTTACGAATTGCAAACAGAATAGCATCATCAATTTCATCTCAAAGTTTTTTTCTAACTCCGGGAGATTTTGGAGAAGACAAAGTTTTAGTATCCTGAAACTCCATTAAAATTCTTTTTACTGTTGCATCACTAACACCCACTATTTTAGCAACAAATTGTACAATGTCAGTCAGTAAAATTTTCTTCTAACGTCGAATTATACAATTTTACTATTTGTTTTTGTATTGTTTTCCATTTAAAGTAGTAGGACGCCTTCTACGATTACACGTGTCTGGAACAACTTGCTCCATTTTAGGAAAATAAGCAACAGGCACTATACAAACGCTTCGAAAACCGATAAGGACTGCTCAAAAAGCACACAAATTTAACCCGGTAATTACAAGTGCAAAGTAAAGGCTTTGAGCGTCAATTACTCCTTAAGTAATGAGGCATTAGCGTTATCTAGCGTAGACCAGTCACAGCGCGAGCTCAGGTGTGTCAAACACGTGCGTTTGTCGACGTTCTAGCTCAATGCTCGACATATAGAGTTTAGTATTTTACCTGATTATGTAATTTTTAAAATGTAAGAGTAGAGTTTGGTTTCTCTTAATGTGGCCACGCTCTGAGCTTATCTGATTTTACGTAGATAAACATTCTGTTGTAGATGTGTAGAGACAAGATCGTTAATGTACAGAAAACATCAGTATTTTTTAGAAATAACACAACTTAAATTCTAAATCAATTTAAAGTAGAATGATAGGCAAATTATAAAGTTAAACATGCATATTTTAATTATTCACTATATGTATGCCGAACATAATCTTTTTTTAGATTATATTTTCAGGTGGGTCATTTATTTAATTTATAGCTGTAGGGAAAGCTAAACATGCGGAGAAACTGCTGAAAAGACGAAATTTAAGATTTAATCTATTTCACTAAACTTAATTACTCAGTTGCTAATTACTTGTTGCTGCTGTATGCTGGAGATTATATATAGTTAAGCTAATAAGCAAAGAGCTTTTTTCATTATTTAGTATTAAAAATAAGATTAATTGCAGTAAGGTCAGATAGTTTTTTCCAATACAACTGCGAA
The DNA here is from genome assembly GCA_014611495.1 of Limonius californicus. Classification (NCBI taxonomy): domain Eukaryota; kingdom Metazoa; phylum Arthropoda; class Insecta; order Coleoptera; family Elateridae; genus Limonius; species Limonius californicus. The sequence goes on from JABXWE010005178.1 coordinate 24,514, forward strand.
GGTGTTGCCTGTACAACTTGTGACATTTTTGCTGCATGCGAATAAGCGTTTATGTGCAAAATTTGCATAAAAATAAGATTAACCTAACAATAAGCGCAATGTAGATCAAGATCCGCTTAACAAATTATTACCGGCGTTTTATGGCATATTTAAGTGTCGACATGTGTTATTTAGCAATTCTAATTGTGCGTTTGTGGTTTTTCTATTTACCACAAAATCCTGCAAGATAAATTGAAAATCAACCGCCCATAGATCAGAATCTATTTGCATTATAATCAGATTAGGTGTTATTCCGACATCTTTCAGTATCACTTCTAATTTAAAAGAGAAACAATTCATACGCATATATTATGCGAAACTTCTAAAAACTTAAGTGATATACAAATTTTAAGGTTTTATTACGTGAAACTATACAGTGCCAAAGTTTACTTCTGCAGTTTAACATGTTTTAATGGTAATATAATAAATTAACATTTTAAGCATTTCATAAAATTTTCATAATTTTGAGTCACGTAGTACTGTTTAGCCAGAAAATGTTAAGAAGTGCGTCCCATTTTTTGTTAGTTATTTCTAATACATAAAAATCTAAGAAAACATAAATTTAAAATCTTGTTCGTTGTTTTCTATATTATATATATTATAACGACTATATATACGTACACCTGCTTTTACGAAGATAGCATCAGATATGTCACATTCCCAACTAAAAGTACTTCATACAGGGATATTTATATACAAGAAATTCTTTACACTTTTCATAACATTTTAAATATTTTTTATTATTACATGATTTACTGCTTGTTTCCTTGCTTTTAAACTCACATTTATCTTTCTAATGCGCAATTATTTTCCCATATCAGTCGTATTTTTGCATAAAATTTAATTTATAAATTGATTAAAAACATAAACAGAGATTTTTCAAAACGATAACACGTTTTAGAAATTGAATTTACGTGTAGTCACAGATTTCTAAAATTCCCACATTAACACACGGAAGGCATGTCGATTAAAATCTTAGCGGTTTTCTGCAGAACGCTAGAACTTAAATATTAATTACAAGCTATACGATTGTGCTTACCATTGCATTTTTCGAGTTCTTCGAGAATTTCTAACAAATATCTCGATCTGTAATTGCTTGTTCTTACATGCTTTGACAGCAAGGCTTCCGTAGATGTCAGAAATGGTTCTAGAACGACATTTTTCTATCGCAAGTGCCCATCTGCGAATCTGTGAAATAATTCCGATTGAATTTTAATTAATGGATTGTTATCTTTGTAGGAGATAACTGTCTTTAAATGGTTAACCAAGCATGTGCATGTAGAGTACGCAATTCCCTACAAGACATACCTTCACACGACACTTGCCTCCTTCTATTTAGCTTAATGACTCTTGAAATCATTAGGACTTGCTCATAAAGTGTTGTAACGAATGTTGCTAGAAAAATTCAGTAGTTGTTTACATATGTTTATGGTAATGTCGGTACAATTAAGGACTGAATTTTGTGCCCGGCAGCTTCCGAAGCTTATGTGCCTTATTTTATCGTGTGGTTCTTTAGCCGGTAGCGGATATCCTACCCGAGAGCCTATTAGAAACTTGGAACGTCCAGCTAAACACACAACGTTTAATGTAGGTAGTCGCATTCCTGTTTATTTATATTTATAATAAGTAGTAATTCTGTAAAAAAAAACGCCTAGCATACCATATGCTAGCTAACATTCAATACTTACGCTGCTTGAAGTTGCGTATCGATAATACGCACAACATTGCATTGGTTTTTAATAATAATTGCAGTGACATAACATTACTACGTAGGTTTATTATTCATGTTTAAATCTCACAAATAATATCCTTTGCACGTGACTAGTCTAAAACATTAATTTTTTGGAAGGTATTTTTTTGTTTACAAGTTACATTAAGTTTGTATAGAATGGTTAGCATTGAGAGATTTTAGGTGGTACAGATGGTAAAACATTTAAATCTTTGCCCTCTGTGATCATTGATGAACACTAGAAAGTGCTCATTTGCGCATCGATTTGACGTTGTTTCTGAACAAAGTTCTGTAGACTTTAGAGCACGAGCTACAGAATTTTGCTGTGTGACACAGCACAGAAAAAAAGGCGAAAATGTTTTATAACACTCGTAAACATAAGCGTTCCTCTTCCGTTTTAAATGTGTATACGCGGGTCACTTGAAAGATTAAGTGCATCTGCAAAATATTGAACACAGTACGAGGTACATGTTGGTGAAATTAGGTAACTATTTTTCTAAGCTCTCCTCCGCTTTTTACGTATCAACACCTCAAACGGAATTGATCCTTAAAATAATTTGTTAATTGTTTGTTGCTTTACTTCGTTGAAATTCATACTTGTATTTTAATAACTTCCTTTGCATGGCGCAGAACACAATAATTATCTCGGAATTTAATATTTCAATAGGAAATCTTCTGAGTACAGTACCAACTTTTTCATAATTTTGAAAGATGCAAATTAAAATCCAAATTTAACCTTTCGTGGGGGCAGATAATTTGAGCTCCTTAACATCTTAACATCTGTCTGCCTGCCTCTGTGCGCTATTATCAAAGAATATAGATGTATCCCTATCTATATTTTTTGCTATTACTGTCTATATTTAATATTCCTTAATGCATAAGAATTTGGATAACACCCAGTTTAATTTTATCTTTATTACTTGTTGTGGCAACGACCATAATTATTAGTTAGTGAAATTCGTTCGCAATTTGTCGAATTCCCCCGTATATACGTCGGCGTGTGTGCATTCTATGTTGGGTTTAATATTTTTCATATACCAACGCTTCGCTGACCAACGAGAAGATGTGCTAACAGCACTAAAATGCGATTTTCTCTATTAACGCACTGATTTTACAGCAAAGAGAATATGTTGTACCTATTTCTAGCAACAAAACATGAGCCGGAAAAAAATTATGTATATATCAAAAACCATACATTTACCGAAATAATTGTTTATAACGATATAACGAAGTTCAGGTTGTTTTGCCCATGTGGAAAATAAGATTTTTATGGTAATATTAAAGGACTTCCAGAACTTACTTCAAATGCTGCGGAAGTCGTCACTTGGCCGAACTTATCAGTATGAACATGCAAAAGTTTCAATTTCTGAAGCTTATTATGCGTTTTCAGTGGCTTTCCGCTACAGCAAGACCACGTTTTCGTATAAATAAAATAAGTAACTTTATTTAAATTGCGCATGGCTATGAAATATCTGCAATTGTTTCAATCAAACTTGTTTAGTGTGCCACATGTTAATAAGAAATCAGAATTTTAATTTCTATGTAAACCGCTAGTGCCAGCAACTTTACTTACCTTAACCCTAGAACGACCAAGCTGTTTTATGTCACATGGACGGCCAACGGGGGAGGGGGGCTTGTCGAACCCACTTCTATTTTGTACTCTAAATGTAAATAAAAAATCTTTTATTTATTATTTGTTATTTTATATATATATATATATATATTGCTGTGTTACACTTGATAAAATGGACTTAATTCCATTTAAATATAAAGTATTAAAGCTATAGGAAGCTTTCCTGTATGAAAATGAGTGATTCACAGGCACTATTTTCAAAGCAGTTCATACGGTATCCTCTCCGATCATTCTTCGGATTGTCGTAATATGGGAATTGCAAATTTTGAGTTCATCTGAAGGAAATTTGGCAATGTAGCCGCGTACATAATGTTGTTTTTATGCCTTTCACCAATTTTTACTGGGTCTTGAGCTGCAATAACAATGATATTAATGTAAATGTTTATAATTTGACAGTTCAGACCAATTTTGTAGATTTAAACATACTAATGTGGTTAATTGGCTGTAATATGTACTGAATGCCATTGACTTAGCTTAAGAGGCAACTTTATGTGGTATTTATTTAAACATTAAATGTGTATTACTTTGTTTATCTGCAAAGTTAGATAATTTTCATACAATTTTGTGGTCAATTTGTATATGGCATTGAAGGCACAGGATTGTCAGTGTACCATTTTATTGTGTGTATCTACAGCAGACTATCGAACCCCATCTACCATTGTTACAACTATTATTTTTATTAGTGGGGCGTTTCACATACCAACTATTTTTGTCACCCTAACGTGGGACATTTTTTAATTTTTTATTCACACACCCCGTTACACATTGCATCTATTTTTGCCAACGCAACGTGGGGCTTGCTTATTTATTTATTTATTTAGTAAAAATCCCTATCTCACAGCAATATATACATATGTAGAAAACACTTTTATGCAACACAACTACGTAATGATTTATTAATAATAAAAATTTAGTCACTATCACCCTTAGAGTCCTTGCAAACTATTTGCCTCTCGCTGTGGCCATTTCACACATTTTTAAAACATTTCGAACAGGTTTGCTTTCGTTCTGAAAAAGAATTACACTTTCTTTTTTAAATTTTGCACTTGTACACATTGAAAATACCTTCCTTGTCCTTCTTTTGGCTTCACACACATAAAACCCAACGGGGGGAGTCCTTGAACTCACACTGCCTTAACCGGTTTTTTTTGCTAAAGTAATAGATGTACAAAAAATGTAATTTTACCACATGCTACTTCACGACACACTCGACGATTATGATTTTTTTCAAATTTTGTCTTAAACAAGTTGTAGAAGATTTTACTAGAAAACTGAACTGTGGATTCGACGAACTCACCCCTTGGCCGTTCTAAGGTTAATTCTATCGCAGGTTTAAATTCTTGTATATCCATAGGATCAACCCTGTACGTAGAAATGCAGCTCTACTTATGTCTGTTCTTTTTCCTCTCATTGCTTAAATAACGATACACAATAAACAATAGAACCTCTTTAAATCGAAAGGGTCTAAGATCAAAATAATATTTCCCTTATCGAAAATTTGTTAGGAAAAACGGAAAGCTATGGGTAAATATGTAAAATTTAATCCATTTTCGGGGACTGCGGTAGAGTGATGGCCGCGGTGTTTGGCTTCGGACTTATTCTACCAAGTTCGAATCCTGAGTACTGCACTTTCCCAGGATATTTGTGGTGTCTGGGACATGGAGTTTTTTAAGGGTGGGACATGTTAGACCCGTAATAGCACGAAATGTGCTGAGCAGGATAAGCTGGGCGGGATGGGAATCATGGAGTTGCCTTAAGCAACTCCGCAACTCTTAAAGAAAAGAAAGAAGAAAAGCAATTTTCGTGTACTAGAAGTATTCTGACAAATATCTCAATACTAATTCACATTTTATTACTGCTTCTGTTTTTATATTTTCGCAATATTTATGTTGTAATCGCAATGACTTAAATAGTTCTTTTGGTGCAGTAAGTGAATATCTTGAAAATATTGTCAAAATCAAATAATGAAGGAATATTATGTAAACACACACTTCGGCTAATCTAAATTCGTGATATCAAGAGATTTAATATGAAACTAGAATGGGTCTAAGATGTCAAAATATAGTAAAAATGTAATCAACTTTTCTGTAATTAATAAATGTTCTCTAATTAGGAAGTACGAGGGGTACTTATGTGTGTAGATTAAGACCAGCAGGAAAGTTGCACTTTGCTTATATTTTGTATACAACTTCTAACAAACATTTATATGCCCCAAAGGCTATTTAGAAATGATAGTGGATTCATTCCCTCAAGTTGATATTGCCTCTCAGTTGGGATAGTAAATACTAATATACCCGGGTAAGATATTCCATAATTTTATTTTTATCAAATAAAAATTTAATTACATTAATTGCGTTTAATGTATTTCGCAAACTAATAAAAAACATTATACTAATTAAAAGCGCTAATGCTAGCTCTAACATTTAGCTAAAACGGGGATATAAAAGAAAAATTATAATGAAGTACCTGTAATTAATTTTCCTTCACTCGTTTTAATTACAGCGGTATATAACTCGTTATGTTTCTCTAACGAAATCGTCTAAATGCCCATGTACATTTTACAGTTTCACTAATTACAACTTGAATGGTTTCGCTAGCACATTAAAGTGCATTAAAACATCTAACACTCTTCTAGTTGATATTTACGATGATCTATTACTTTCTACGTCCGGTCAACAGCGCGCTCCTTGCAATAAAGATTTTTACTGTCTTAATTTCCTTTAATATTTAATTTTAAGAGCTAACTGTAATTATAATCACGGAAAATTACCAGCCAGTTCATGAATTCTTTTTTGTTGCAGGTATACGAATCCGTCCACTGCCGTCCATTTTGTGCTCCTTATGACAATGCACTTGAAGGAAATCTGCAGTGCTTAAGTAGTAATTTGCGAAGTAACCTGTGATAATGGATATAACGGAAGCTTTCCGTAGTGAAGACATCACCAAAACAGACTTTTTCGATTTCGTAGTAACTCCTGATTCCAACGACTCTCACTCCTTGCAACAATTCTCCAAGCAAATGCGTACGGTAAACGCGTTTTTAGGAAACGGCAATTCGGGAGAAGGGAAAGAAACCAATAATAATATGTTGACAGCCGAATTAAATAGTGTTCCGACGACCAGTTCGGAGGCTGTTACGAACTATGACCCCAATTTCTGGAGCGATAAGGAAACGGTGCGAATAGAAACTGCCATTTTAGAAGACTTAAATAAATACTGTTGGAGTACCGACCAGGAGACGAACGGGGTTGCAGCTACCAACGCTGGTAAACTCGTTAATAACACAGACGGACATATCTATACACTAACAGTATTAAACGGAATTGATCAAAATGCCACGTGGTACCGCCCTCCGTTAGCGGCTATAGTTAAAGAAGAAGACGGTTCGCTATCAAGTCCAAGCTCAATGGAGCATCTACAAACCGGCTTGGATATCGATTCCATCTTAAATATTATACCACATCAGCTTAACGGCTTCAGTAGTAGTTTTAGTGATAGTACTCAAAGTCCGAACACAGACGGCTTAATCAAATCTGAAACCTATACTTACGATGACAGTGGCTTTGCTGATAACAAAGACGAATTAGCCAGTTCCCTCATCATCGAAACTCCCTTATTAGAAGCTCACGATAGTTTTAATAATAACAACAACGACTGGAAGGTCAATAACAATAATACCAGCAACGGAACTCCCGATTCGCTCTTACGTAGTGCTTTACAAGGAAAAGCTTTCGTGCGGTACAACGGTACCGTGAAGGTTCCGAAAACTGAAAATAACAGCGAATTGAGGCGGGTTCTTTCAACACCGCCTGGCAAAACAGAAGCTATTTACATAAAAGAGGATCCCGACAAAGTTCCCACCATCGTCGCAGGCGTCGACGCAAACGGAACCGTTATTTTCGAGGAACACGTTTCCCAAATCAGGCAGGGAGATACCGACAGTCATTCTAGTACGCACAACCATATGGATGACATTTTGTTATCCCAGCTGGATGCGTCGTACCCCGACGATTATGAAAAACTAAAACGGATAGCCAATGAAGTGGCCGAATCCGTAAACCAATACTGTCAAATTAACGACGGTACCATGGAAAACGTTTACAGTATTAGCACCGAGCAAATCGGAATATTAAACAATCTCAGCTCCCCCATTTCCATTACCACCCCCGTGGTCACGAGCACGAAACCGCCGACGAAGAAATACAAAAGGTCGAACAGTGGGTCCAAGCAAACAACGACGCAGGGTGGCGCTTCTTCGACGAGCAACGGCGTACGGAAGGAGCGATCTTTACATTACTGCAGCATTTGCTCAAAAGGATTTAAGGATAAATATTCGGTTAACGTGCACATCCGTACACACACAGGCGAAAAACCGTTCACTTGCAGCTTGTGCGGGAAAAGCTTCCGGCAAAAGGCGCATTTAGCTAAACATTATCAAACACACATAGCCCAAAAGAACGCGGCTGCTGCAGGAAATGCAGCGGCCGCAAAAACGAAATCAAGGTAGCTTGAATACTTCACCATTTCCTCTTGCTGATAATAGTTGCGTCAAGAATGTGGTATTATACTATTTTTCGAAAGTTTTTCTAAATGTGTTTTCTATGAATGCAACGAATAAATTTACTTGGATGTATAATTCGAGAATAATTTGCAGCTAAAGATCTGAAACCTAAAGACGTATAAGCTTAGTTCAAAATTTCAGTACCTCATTATTATAAAATTATTTTACAAAAATCCTTTGAAATTACATTAACATGATTAAATTTTGGTATTTTCGAATATTAGTATAATACAGTATACATACAAAATGTTCGTGTATTGTCTGCGCATGTTTTTGAATATACCACATAATAAACCATAGCACAGATAGTACAAAACTTTATGCTTTATAATCATACCTTACTATGTTAAGCAAAAGCGAATCCTTGCCATCATGAATTAATTTCCCTGTTGCACTACACTAATTTAAATCCTATTATTCATATAAATAATACTCAAAATATAACGAAACCTTCGTTCTCAATCTCCTGTAAACTTTAAGCAGACATCAGAATTAGAACACCTTGTATGTATGAACATTGAACTGTGACGAAGTTGACGGTCTACATTACGTAATTTTAAAGGTATTATTGCGAGGATAACTGATATGTCCAACACTGTATTTGTTCCTAAGCTTATTTTGTTTACGTGCTGTGATTTGTATTATTTCGAAATTTTTCATTATTTGTAGAAAAATGATCAAAACCCTGCCTAAATTTTCTTGCCATTGCTGTATTATTTGTACGTACTTAAAAATTAGAGTGTTTAATTTATTTATAATTGCGATCATCACGTTGTTATGTAAAGTAAAATATATTTTATTGTAATTTATATGCAGGGTGGACAAGTTAATTCTAAGCTGTTTTGTATCCGTATGTTTATTAAACTGTATTAATTTTTTATAATTATAGGAATCCACCCTGCGTATGGTATTCGTGAATTGTTAGTTCTTTTTCAAGCTTATGTTAGTACCTATCTCATAGAGCTTAGTTTTTAGATAAACTGCAGTTTACCATATTAGTAAGGCATTACATGACCATTTTTACCTAATAATACTCACATGTAAAAACCTTTAATGGAATTATATAATAATCGAAATAATTTGTGAGTACAAACGAGAGTCTCTATTATTATAGTTGAGTCTAAGAATGTTAATTTACTATAAATTAGTATTACTACCATTCAGTTTGTTGTGTATTTTATGGTTTTATAAAAGTTTACGAATGTTAACAATCTGTTGTAGGACTTTTACAACCAGAACCTTTGTTGTTTTGCTTAGTAGGTATCTATTTTTGTTATTGTCTGAATACCTTTATGTACGAATTGCCTTGTTACTTGTTATAAAATCAGAGCTCATTACTTGCCATGGTTAAGGGGTATAATCACGTATTGGATCTCAGTGAGTCTCTCAACATTGCTCTCTGTTATAAATACTTAAAACTACCGTACTGCCAAAATAAGTGTTCTCTAAACAGGAAAACTAAATACTCATTTTAACATTTGCCATTCCAGTCTTCCAATGGTCGCTGCTAATTTTTTATTTCCTCCAAGTTGCATACCTTATTCAAGCCATACAGTAAAATTTACAGAGGTCGTGTTTATGTAGTTGTATCAGATTTTATGTTTTTTATTATCGTATTTTGATTTTTATTAAAGTATTTTTATACTTGTATTACCTACCTATATTTTGCATTTTATAATTTTATATTGTAATAATTATTACTATTATTTTAGCTATGAATAAATAAATGTTTATAAATCATGAATATCTTTTATTTCATTCTAATCCATTTTTGTCGAACATTGCAAGCAAACGGTTAATAGATACGACTTTTAAAATGACCTTTAAACTAGTATTTAAACGAGTTTTTCTAAATTTGTTAAGATTTTCTAATGTCTGACCTAACTAATCATATATAAATGCAAATACTCCTATAAATAATTTAAATTTATTATTTTTATGATACTGTCTACTAGCATACATTTTATTTACTGTAATAATAACAGTATTAATAATCTAGTCCTTAAATGATACCTACATAAGAAGATTATTCCCTACTGCAGGAGTTTGTTCTTTATGTATGTAGGGGAGGTGCATATTTCGTAAAAAAATTAAAACCAAACATAAAGTCCAGTCGCAGGAATAATAGGCATAAGCGAAATTAGATAGCCAGATACAAGGCAATGCAATATTGACGAACTTCAAGTATATTACTCAGGAGATGATGATGGAAAACATGAATATGGAATATATGAATGTGATTATTGTCACCAAAAGTATTACCAACTACATAGCAGTATCAGGGAGAATAATAGCCATACAATTACAGGCTAATCCAGTAGATATAAACATCGTACAAATATACGCCCCCACCGTTGAGAGGAGTGATGAAGAGGTGGAAGAATTCTATGATTTATTGACATCAGTGATAATGCTATTTCCTCAGAAAGATTTAAACTTAATTATGGGTGACTTTAACTACAAAATGGGAGAAGGAAAATATAGGGAAGTCGTGGGGCCTTTTGGGTTGGTGGCAAGAAATGAGAGAGGAAATCGCCTACATAGTATCTGTAGAGAAGAAAGACTTGCCATTGGGAATACGTTTTTTAAATTACGACGATCACCTAGAGATGAGGCAGATAATATAGTAAGCAATCAAATAGATTATATTTTACCCAACAAAAGATATCAAAATATTATAACTTAAGTCAAAAGATATCCGGGTGCAGATATGTCATCTGACCATAATCCACTGGTAGGTACAGTTAGATTGAAGCTAAGGAAACTAAAGGTGAAAGCCACAACAAAAAGAGTACAAATAAGATTTTTAAAAGAAGAGGCGATAAGGGACGAAATACAGAGTAAACTGATAAATAACCGTACAAATATTCGAAAGAAGGACCATGTAGGAAAACAGCTAGGAGAAATACAAAATATAGTAAATGGTATCAGGGAGGAACACCTAAAATGTCAAGATAGAAATAACAAACCCTGGATAACAAAAGAAATCCTTATAAAAATGGAAGAAAAGGAAAAATATAAAGATAAGGACGAAATTAAATATGAAAGTGTTCAAAAAGAAATTCTAGCAGGGAAGTACACCCTCCATGAGGAGACTAGTAAGAACGGATTAAGGCTATGCCAATTTGCAGAAGCACACAACTTAGTTATTAGCAGTACATGCTTCGACCATAAGAGAATTCATAAAGGAACCTGGTTGATACCTGGAACTAAAGACACCAACCAGATAGATCATATGCTAATTTGTAAGAGACGGGCAACATCAATAATGGATATGAGAAATTACAGAGGGGCCAATTGCGACGCCGATAACTTCCTGGTAATAGCAGTAATCAAACACAGAATCTTTTACACAGCAAAATCCATAGGAGAAAGACCTGCGAAATGGAATATCGAAAACGAACAAGTAAAAGAACAATACTTAGAAACTTTAGAGGTTAAACTAAGCTACAATGATACCGCAACAGACATAGAAGAACAGTAGGGGGCGATAAAAGAAGCTATTAAAGAAACAGCAGAAACAGGCTAGGTGTATATAAAAGAGAGGGAAATGGTGAGTGGTACGATAATGAATGCAGAGAGGCAATGGAAATAAAGAACAAGGCCAGACTAAAATACCTACAAAGAGGCACCAGAGCAGGTAAAGAAAATTACATAGATAAGAGAAAACAAGCAACGAAACTTTGCAGAAGAAAAAAAAGGAAACTGTTAAATAAGAAAATCGAAGAGATAGAAAGAGCACATAAAGCGTTGACAGAAAAGGAAAGAAATGGAAAGAATATTTCGAAGGACTATTTACAGAAGACCAAGGAAATGAAGTAATTGACGTAGAACCTCAAATCAAAGAGCCAACATACGAAGAAGTTAGTAATGTCATAAAATACTTAAAGAATAACAAAGCCCCAGGACCTGATACTACAACTAGTGAGCTATTAATACATGGTGGACCGCAACTATGGAACAGACTTCATAAGCTCTTGAAAATGGTATGGCAGGAAGAAAGAATGCCCGAAGAGTGGAAACTAAGAATAATACAACCCATACACAAGAAGGGCAATAAAAACGAATGCAGCAACTACCGGGGAATAACCTTGCTCAATGTCACCTACAAACTACTGTCAGCAATTCTAAACAATAGACTAACATAATATGCCGCGGAGATACTGGATGACTACCAATGCAGATTTCGAGCAAACAGATCAACAGTCGACCACCTGCACATGATGCGACAAATATTGGAAAAAATATACGAACATGACATCGACACTTATAACCTATCTATTGACTTCCAACAGGCCTTCAATAAAGTAAATATAAGCAAACTATTTGAGAATCTAACAACGATGGGCACACCACGTAAACTAATTAACCTTATCGAAATAGCATTGAGTGGAACTAAAGCCACAGTAGCTATCCAAAACGAGCTGACAGACGGCATTGCAATCGATACTGGCTTGAGACAAGGTGATGCTCTCTCAGCGCTTTTATTCAATTTAGTACAGCGCGGAGCGATAGAGAAACTCAACTTATAAGGATGTATAAACACAAAATCAAAGCAACTATGCGCCTACGCAGATGACAGGCAGAAATGAGTCCGCAGCAAAAGAGGCGCTGATCTCCTTCGACAGAGAAACGCAAAAAGTCGCCCTAAAGCTAAACGAGCAGAAAACAGTTCATGGTTTGTTCCGGAAGACAGCACAACACACAAAATTTGAATGTTGAAGGATATAGTTTTGAGAAAGTGCCCAAATTTACCTATTTCGGTTCTCAACTAAATAACAAAAACAAAATACGTGACGAAATTAAAACTGGAATTATGGTAGGAAACAAGAGCTACTATGCCTGCAAAAAACTGCTCACGAGTAAACTACTTAATAGCAAGGCGAAACTAAGAATATACAGAGCCATAATTATACCAGCGGTAACTTATGGGAGCGAGGCGTGGAATTTAACAAAAAGAGATGAAAATCGTTTACGAGTATTTGAGAAAAAAATTCTGCGAAAAAAAAACGGAACCTCGCAGCGGAAGGCCTTCATTTTCAAGAACCAATGAAAATGTTGACAAGAGTCCAAGATCTTGTGCGTTCAGATCGTCGGTGGACAATCAGGATGATCGGGGAACAATTGAATTTGACTCACACCGGGCTGTTCATCAGATTTTGACAAATGAATTGGGGATTAGAAAAATCTGCGCAGAACTGGTTCCGAAAAACATTTCGCAAGAGGGAGAGGTGCCTCAAGGCCAACACTTTTACAGAGAGGTTCTTGAAAAACTTCGAAAAATGGTCATGCGTGTGAGACCAAACATCAAGAACAACTGGGTGTTGCATCACGACAATGCGCCTCGTCACACAGAAATTTCAATAAGCGATTTTTGGCCAGTAAGAACGTTCCATATAAAACAATTGTACAGGTGTTTTACTTTATCGCACTGTACCTATAAGCAGTACGACCGTCTCCACCTAAAAGTCAGTCAGAAGAGTACAATAAACATTTATTTTGTCGTAAATTATACGCATTAAGTTTTACCTTGTCTGCAGTACGCTTTTCAGCATTCAGGTAGACGGTCCTAAACCCCGAATAGCACAGTGAATGAAATATAATGATTTGCTAATATGAAACGTTACATTTAATTTTGAATTGCTACATCGCTCTAATAAGCAAATTCGAGATTTCTATTATTGTGTGAGCCAGTCTTCGGTTGTTGCTATAAAGCTTGTGGAAGATTGATTCACTTTAAAAGGAAATGGACTATCGGAGATAGACCAAAACCCATTTGGTTAAAACAGTGAAGTCGAGACTGATCTCGACCACTGAGTAAAAAAAGCCTGGGTGCTTCATTAAAACTACAACACTCAGAAAATATGTATATTTAGATAATACACTTCCAAACCATAAAAGACAATACAAAACAAGAAAACATAAACGGTTGTATAAGACTTAATGATAGAACACAGCTTTAAGTAGTTCTTACGAGAAGAAGCTACTTGTTGACAGTGAAGTGTCTTGTGTCTTTTTTCTTCTGTCTTCTGGCTTTTGTCTTGTCCTAGATGATGTTGCTGGAGCTTCTTATATGGCTTCCAGTTTATCATTCAGGATGAGGGTTAAATGAGGCGCCCTCTCTGAGCGACTTGAGGTTGGTAGCGCGTGCTTAGCGAGGCTGTCCTAAGCCGAGTAAGCTGCGCCCTCTTGGGGTTTGTGTGTGTGCGCTAAAGGGTTGCCTAACGGGTAGGCGTTATATTATGCGCGTGTTACATACTCCCCCTCTTGATCGTACTGGCGTCCCGACGTAGATCCAGGAGACGTGGGTGGATTTTTCCTAGGTCGGCCCCGTTTTCTTATAAGTTCGAGAGCCTTAGGAAGGTTGTCCGTGGGCCCATGGTACAGGCACAAGGCAGAGGTGTGGCAGGTCCCCGTGACTAGTCATGGGTTGTTGGGGCTGGTTACCATCTCTTTTGGGCTCGAATTTGGATGTCCTGCCCTTGGCTGCGTGACTGAGCGTGTGGGAAGTGACTAATACCAAGTCCCCTGGTGAATATGTAGTTCCCTCTTGCCGAGTCCTGTCAGCATATTTCTTGCTTGAGTCCTGCTGTTTTTCCGTGAGGAGTTTAACTTCTAGCAAGGTATTTGTGAGGCTCAGTAGATCGTTCATACGTGGAAACGGATAACTGTCACTTTTAGTCACTAGATTCAACTTCCGGTAGTCGATGCACACGCGCATAGATTGCGCATAGGTGCGACCCACGCGGATTCGCACTCTTCCACTATATTCTGAGCGATCATTTTATCGATCTCGGTCCGCAGGCGGTACGGAGGAGATGCTACGGGAGGGCTGTTTCCGGTCTCAATGTGATGCTCACCATAGGGTGGGGCCTCTCCCCCTAGCTAAAAGACGTCCTCGTAGTCTTAGAGGAGTTGCTCTAGGTGACCATGCTGGGAGGGCGTCAATGGCAGACCTTCGTCTTTGCGGAGTCTCACTTTCACGGTGGCGACTTTCACCTTCGGAGCCTTTCTCCGGGGTGAATGTGGGAATTGGAAATTGACTGGAAGTGGATCCAGTGAGTCCAGAGCGGTTTCTACTACTTCTGGTAGGACTTCCGGTTCCTTGTTTACTTCCTGTGGGTACTCCCGGTGGGCAGGAATTTCGGGGCCAAACAGCTGTCGTATTCGGAAACTTTGTGCTCGGTTTTCGGAGGTCAGAGGTTTGGACTCTGAATGGCGCCTAGGCGGCGTGTGGATGGATACAGGAGCAAGCTGGTACTCCTGTCCAAAGGACGTCGCAGGTTCCGGGCGGAAGGCCCTGGAGATGGCTGGCTCTTCTGCGAAGCACCACCGGGATGTGGCGAAGTCCAAGATGAGCGCTGCCTTCTGTATGAAGTCGATCCCCAGGAGCGTGCGGTTGTGTGCTCCGGGGATGACCAGGAAGTCGAGTTCGATTTGCTTGTGTTCGATCCGGATGGTGGTTGTTGTGAGAAGAACTTGTTGAGGCCTCTCGTAACCGTCAGCCAGGATTAGGTTCACATTATGGGGTGTGAAGCTGTGTCCGCTCTTTCGTAGGTGCTGATAAAGCACTTGGCCGGCTATGCTTTTTTGGCGCCCGTGTCGAGGTATGCGGCCCCGGTCGCCTGACCTACCGTGATGGTGACGACGGGCCTGGACGTATATGAGATTATACTGGGCTTCGCGTCTGCTAAAAATAGCCCAACGTCATTGTATCGGGGATTGCATTTGGGGCAGTTGCTCCGGATGAACCCCGGTTCTCCACAGCCAAAACAGGTAATCAGTGGTCCCGTTGTTTGTGTGGTGAGTTGCGGCGTAGTTTAGGAATGAATGCGCTGTTCTTCCCGCTTCCGCTTCCGACAGTCTTCCTTGTTGTGTCCGGGGAGTTTACAATATCCGCACTTTAACTTCTTAGTTGGTGGTGCTGATTGTACTTCCGGTTTGTAGGAAGGTCTGGCTTCTTCAATTTTTCGCAGCTCGTCTAATAAAGTTTTAAACGATTCGAACTTCGTTCTTGCCAGTAGCTGTTTTATTCTACTGGAGAACAGGCTGTAAACCATGTCGAGTTGAAAAGCCTCGCTTGGACTTGTAGCCCGTGGAATTTTGGCGATTAGGGCCCTCTTTTCTGCTACAAAGAGGTCTGGGTGCTGCCCTTCCTTCTGTTCTTGGGAAAAGAACTTTTTAAGTACCTGGTGTACTGGGCGCACTGGTCCGTATATTGCCCTTAAAACTTCTGGCGCGTCTTCCCATGAGGTGGTCGTGTCCCTGACACCGTGCCACCAGGTGAGGGCTGGTTCTTCAAGTAGCATTGATAGACCTCGTAGTGCGTTTGCGTTTGAAATTGCCTCGCAGTCTTCGTAAACTTCGAGGGCTTCTATAAAAGCATGTACATCTGTTTTACCGGCGAACCGTGTTGTGCATTTTGAGAATGATCCGGGCGTGGCGGGCTGCTGTCTGGGTCTGCCTGCGGTTTCTAACAGGTGTTGGAGCTCTTCCATCGTTATTTGCACTGGAGTTGCCATGATAGCTGCTAACCTGGATCTCGTACACGGTCGGTGTTGGATGCTTAGTACGTGTTTGGTTCGGCCTCTAGCTTGGGCCCCACTCGTCTGAGCCACTATGCGGTTGTTGTTATAAAGCTAGTGGAAGATTGTTTCACACCAAAACCCTTTTGGTTAAAACAGTGAAATCGAGACGGATCTCGACCACTGAGTAAAAAAGCCTGGGTGCTTCGTTAAAACTACAACACTCAGAAACTATGTATATTTAGGTAATACACTACCAAACCATAAAACACAATACAAAACAAGAAAACATACACGGTTGTATAAGACTTAATAATAGAACACAGCTTTAAGTAGTTCTTACGAGAAGAAACTACTGGCAGTGAAGGGTCTTGTGTCTTTTGTCTTTTTTCGTGTCCTAGATGATGTTGCTGGAGCTTCTTATATGGCTTCCAGTTTATCATTCAGGATGAGGTTTAAATGAGGCGCCCTCTCTGGGCGACTTGAGGTTGGTAACGCGTGCTTAGCGAGGTTGTCTTAAGGGGGGCGTTTACATTTGGCAATTTATCGCATTTAGCGTTAACTGATTTCCATTTCTATGATACCAATGCTATAGATGGAGACGTGATCAAAATTTTATGTAATTCTTGCATATCTTGACTATCCACTGACGCGTTGGAATTTTTTAATTTCGGAATATTGCTTATGTTATGGCTAAAAAACTTTAGATGTGTTTACAGCAAATAAATGCTAATAGAATGATGAAATACCAAAAAAATTAAAAAAAAATTGCGTCAGTGGATAGATACATGATAGACCTATCATAATCAGGACCGAGAAAATTTTCATCTTCTGAATTGATCCTAAAATTTTGGAAATGGTTTTGACACGAATTTGGATTTTTACCAAAGTGGAAATGATACAAGGGTGTAATGTAGGCAACACTTTCTGCGAGCGCTAAGCGGATTAAGAGATTAAGAGAATGCACTTAGGGAACTTTCAATTCTCTTGTAATCCTTAGGTACGTATATTGTTAAATTATGCGTTCAGGTTTTACTTTATGCAGCTAAATAAATTCACAATTTTCAATTTGATTAGATTGAGGATATTGTAATCATAGATAATGTAAAAAAATAAAACTGAAGCAAGTAAAATAAAGTTTATTTATTAGAATACTATGTTAACAATAAAAAAACATACTATACAAATAATAGGTACACAATAAAAATAATAATTAACTATGAACAAAACAAAAAACAATAC